>JAQIXO010000325.1:0-22948 GCA_034700305.1 Protaphorura armata
CGTTTTGACCGAGCACTCTATGCATGCGCCATACAGTGCCAGAGAATCACAACTTCACCCATGGCTCCTCCCCTTAAGAAGTTAAATCGAGATGTTCTACCTTATTCAATTTTTTTTGTTCATTTCTATTACGGTCAATATCAAATGCATTTTTATTTATTCAGATTTGTGGTGTTCTGTGGGGTATTTCATATTTTCGTCATGCTCCTGGACCCCAGACAATCAAGGGTTTTGATCCGTACCGATACGGACTCCAAGGAAATCCATACCATTACATACCAAATAAAATTGTCAAAACTTGAGTTACCTTCCTACATTTAGAGAAATGATAATACTTATTGCAAGATGTCTAATGGAGATTAAATTACTCGAACAGGAATATTATTATTATTGTCTCATTATCGTTCGACTCCACTGCACTGTTGTTTTCTTAATTGGTCCTGTGAATGCTGCTCGTATAGGTCAGAACAGCTTGCATGAAATATTCATGAAGGCTTACTTACAAGAATACTCCTTCTGTACCATTACCTGTCAATTGTGCTCAATATTTTCAGTCAGGTGTAATCGAAATCTGCTCAATTTGACACAAGTCGCTATATACAAGATTTCAGTCATGTGTATCGTTAACTTCGGACAACTAAGCTCTTCATTTTAACGAAGACAAATAGAAGACCACTACCAACTAGGTAACTCAAACAGTTTTCTTAACGTGTCCGTCAATGTCAAAGGTCACTCAAAATAAGCTACCAAATTCTTACGTTACAGAACTTAAAAAACATCAAAACCATGTTCGTATAGACTAGGGTTTTATATCCCGGTCTTGAATATGGAGTTTTAGACAGCATGATGTATACGTACAATGTACAAAGGACAAGACCAATTCAGAGTTCCTGTGTTTACCTTCTACGCGAAAAATACGTTGTAATGCTTTATTATGCCTTAATGGCGAATGTCCATTCATAAGTATGTAGTTACGTACATTACGTTGCTCATGTAATGGCACGCAACTATTTGTCCATTGTTATTTACAGTTATGTATTTGTTTATCTACAACTTATGACAGGATGCCCGCTCTTCAAATAAACGGTCTTTTGAAAAAATAGTATGTAGTCTATTCACTCGTGAATCTCTAACGGAAATAAGAGGATCACGACTGAAGTGAATAAAAGACATTTTTCTAAAAGTACAATGTTGTAAGGAGTCACTTCACTTTAAATAACACTCGAATGTCTATTTGCTTAAATAATTTGTGTGTAGTTCAAAAGTTCTCTCGGGATACTCATAAAATTACATACGAAAGTGTTGAGTGGAGAAAAGGACTCAAAAAATGCACAATGTCAACGAATTACACTAAAATATTCATTTTCATCTACTATTTTGTCATTAGGATTTTCAGGATCAGAACTGACGAGCACTAAATAATTGATAGATTATTTCGGCTTGATAATATTTTTTGTCCAAGTACAAGTTTTATGTTGTAACCTAAATCCCCAGTATGAAAGAAATTGGCTTACTCTACTTTAAGGCAATATTGGATAGGAAGGCCAGTTCTCTCTAAGAAATGCGTCATAACTTAATTCGAATCTGAGTGATAAACCTATGGTTAAAATATTAAATAGGTTGATAGACAGAGAATAGGAATAGCGATTGTGAGTGTATAATCGACACGACATGTGAGGTATGTGAAGTTTATTAATTCCTGAATAATGATGGACTCGAGGGTGATTCCTTTCACTGCATTAATTCGAAAGACGTCAATTACTTTACATTCCGGCAATGCTGGTGTCCTTCCTAGTGAACTACCCACATTTGTCCTAGTTATGAGTATGACCCAATAAATAAAATTCTGCTGGATTGCTCGCAGGACCACTAAAGTTTATTTCAGAGTTATCCGTCTTGTCGATCGTAAACTAGCCATAATAAATAAAATCTATCAGCGTTTACGTCAATTATGCCGTTCATTTTCAACTATAAAAAGTAAAATTTTTCATCTATCCCAAAGTTCTTGCCACAGCTTTCCTTATGAATTTCAGACATTAAAATATTTTTACTATAGACTAATTAGTGCTGAATTGTTCAGAAGCATAGATGTGTCATAATGGCTGTTTACTTTTATTATTCTCAGGCTCATGGGAGACTTTAAGAGTAATACTTGCTATGCTGTAGTGTTCACAGCATTGGTCACGGTGCTCATAGTTTCTTACAATGATGTTCTTAAGAATACAACAATCATTGTCGTTGGTCCACCGAAAAATGTGCAACTGTCACGGCAATATTATTCTCTTGAGGATTTATCGAAAATTGTTCAAGATCAATTGACTCAACTTCAGAACCCAAAATTCAATCCAAGGAATTGTAGTGTACCAACCATCCATTGTGGACATTTGTATGGTTAGATTAATTTTAGACCATACTTGAACATAGGCTTTTGTGTGATACATGTAGTGCACGAATAGAATAATTTAATTTAGTCTAACTTTTAAGGTTGTGGACTCGGGTGTCAGATTCAACAACGAATCGCTTGTCTTGTCTGATGGTATCATATGGGTACAATATGCCGTTGATTCACGATGAGCTCACGACGTGGCCATATTCAAAACATTGGAATCAAATTTTCTATCCGCTCGGGTCACCATGCACTCCGGGACTCCTGACACGATATATAACATACCCATTCGGTCGTGAGTTCTCTTAAACAAATTTTCAAATGATTAGGATTCACCTACACTACACAACACTAGGAGGACAAGTTTACTTTGTGAATTCCTCCAAATTATCTTCAAAACCTTTAGAATTTTTTCCGATACGTTTTGTTCAGTTTTCCGAAGGAATTCGTCGATTTACACAACTACCTCAAAATCAAATCCAAATGTCAAACCTTGTAGAGATCAGGGAGCGTTAGATCTTAGAAAAAATTGAAGATTGGAATTTTTAATATTCAAATATTTTTGGTTAAATATGTTATCTTAAGCCAACGTGAGGAACGGAAGCACACAACAATACCCATTCTACTTGCCAACTGGCATTCCGGTGCCAAAAAGTATAGCGGACAGAGTAGAACTTCTGCTTCCGGAACCGTACTATTGGTGGCTTGGACAATTTATGAAATATGGATTACGTCTGTTGCCCGCAGAGGCAAATCTTGTGAAAACTGCTCAAAGTTCTCTCAACTTTACTCATCCAATTGTGGGGTAAAAAAACATGTGCTAGCTTAACACTGTGAATTTGGTGGCTAATTCTCTAGAAATCGGTTTGAATATTCACTACTCATTTCGACAGGAAATCTTGTAGTGTCGCTCGGACTAAAATGTGATTGTCTGTGGCTTAATAGGGTGCATGTGAGAAGAAGTGACAAATTGTCCGAACAACTGAATGTGTTTCATAAAGTCGAAGACTATTTTGATGTCGCCAATGAATATTTCTACAACTTAACGTTGAACAATGTTACGTTTGACGTGAAGCGTGTATTCGTAGCTTCAGATGATCCAAATGTCTTGGTTGAAGCAAGTCAAAAGTAAGTTAATTTTGTCCATTTTCCCTGAACAATTGAATGTTATGAGTCCCGAGGTGTACCGCAATATGTATTGTTTAGAGTTTGACAATATGGTTAGGAATTCACACCCGATTTTTTTTATTGTGTACTACAGGTACCCTCTTCCAGAATGGGAAGTCATTGGCTACTTCAACAATTCCAAAAATTTAGTTGCTCAATATCAAAGATCGGAAGTACTGGATCAAATCGTTACAGATTTGTTCACATTGGCGGATTGTGACTTTGTTGTTTGTACTCATTCATCAAATGTAAGATGATATACTCTACAAGGTGGTTCATAATCTTGTACCTCTCTTCTTTTTGTTGTACAAGAACTTACGAAAACACCACTCTGCACATTGGAATTTGTCTTTAACTGTGTTTTTTTTACAGGTGTGTCGAGCTGTACTGGGTCTCTTGAGTGCACGGTGTGCTGATGGACCGCAACGAGTGAAATCATTGGACTTCAATTATAGCCATGATTTAATTGGAAACTATGCCGTTCCATTAGAAATTGTGAAAGTCTGAGCTCAGGCTTTCAAAAATGAACAAGAGTTCAGAGACGGCAAAATTAAAATTAGAAATACCAGGATTTGACTAAAAAAAACAATAATTTTGTAAACTAAAAAATGTACATATCCTATGGTACCACTAGCGATTATCGTTTACTTCGTTACAACCCAACTCCATTGCTAGAGGAAAAAAATAATATATCACAGGAGTTGCATGTAGTGGAGACTTTACTTACAACTATGCTTCGAGTGTCCAATCTGTTCAACTACAATATTTTCCAAGTTGTAAATTACAAGTTCAAATTAAAAAATTGCGACGTTAGGCTTTTATTATTACCCCATTGCAAAATTCTTCAATCGTACACCGGACAATTCAGACAACAACTGTCGTTATTTGACCCCGCGTACTACGAAGTGTCGTATGTAACCACGTAACCAGTCACAGGAGCCCTTTGTATTCCGCTCCGAATTCGGTAGCCATACAAGTATGCGAACACACATTGGCCCCGTGGGCAATTCTTCCCCATAGGCACATCAATTCTTCTAAAAAAAATACAAGTTTATATAACTCAATTGAGCACACTAAACAACTCATAAACGTGTATGGACAATTGTGCTAATCTATGACCTTTGATCTCCGAATTTGTTTCCGTGAGCTCTGATCTCGATGCCAACACACACTCTCATGATGACCCATTTTCCCACAAACTTGACAACATCCAGGGTGAAAGTGAGGATCTTCCATCCCAGGTTGAAAAGGTTGTTGCGGTAGCGTGGATGGTTCTCTTTAAAAGTGAATTAATTTTTAGAACAGTACCAACAGGCAACACAGACTCAAGATCGGTTTTTGTAAAGAAATTAAAAGCTACCTGGAATGACTGTGTGGAAAGTTAACCCGATGACAGAATTGTTCAGATTCATCAGGCCAATGTGTTTCTTCGTCAAAGTATCTGTCATCACTCGGATTAGGATTCCGGTAAACTAGCCCATCCCCTGATAATCTTTCGGATCGATTTACCCACTCATCTCCTGATCCATTTCGGTGGGCTCTGGTAGCTATACGCGGATGCAATATTCTTCGCTTGTCTGATCTTGACCTCCTCGCTGAGTATTCGCTTCGTTCTTCTGATCCTTCCTTGGTGCAATCGCTTCCACTTTTTAGCATTTCCTTGCAGTACTTGCTTCCACTTTTAGATTTTAATTCTGTAGATTTCGTTGAAATTCTGTCCAAGAACGTTCGCTGAGTTCGCTCCATATCGAGATGCTTTTCCCGTTCATCGATTTTTTCTAAACGTCTTGAAATTACAGAAAGACATATATCCTGAGCTGGGCGATGACTCCTGGTGCTAATATTGGAATATCTTGAGTTACTGGGCTTTTCTTGTTCGGAGCGCTCGGGTGATTTGGAATTCAGAGTCTGAGAATCTCGGTTATACGTTGAGGAACCATGACGGGACCCTAATGTCATTTTATTTTCAATCCATTTGATCCGGGCATTGTATTCTTTCAGTTGGGCTTCGTTTAAGGTCGCCGTGTGCATGCTCGCCTGAGAATTTATTGTGTCTGGTTTTTTCGACTTGGAATCATTTAACGAGGAGTGACTCAAAATTTGATCAGGCTGTTTTTCTTGACGACCTTCAAATAATCGACCTTCCTGTATGTCTTCATTGTTGGGACAATTTTCAAGATCTTGAGAATCATTAATATTTGTATTTGTATCACTTTTTGCTTTAGGTTCCTTTAAGCTCTTCAGTTCATTGTTTTCATTGGCAGCTGAGCACTGTTTTAAACTTTGACCTGACTGTTCTCCCAGTTCACTAGCATTTGATTTGTCGACCTGTGTAGCTGTATTATTATTATTACACGGGTCACTTTCGAAGATTTCAGGTATCGCAGAGTTTCCTTGCGAATTTTCGTTTTCATTTTCTCGTTCCACAGTTGAATTTAATTTCGTTGGAGTAAAAGTTCGTTCCATTGCTGAATCGGGACTGGGACTAGCACATTCGACATTTAAATTATCTGTAACATTTTCGTCTGAGAATGATGGCGAAGGTGAGGTCAGGAAGTCATCGGGTAACAAGCAGTTGTTCAGAAAATCCCTGATTTCCGAATCTGTTGCAGTTTCCATTGTCATATTATCGACTGGGTTATGATTGATTATCTCATCTTTGATTTTCTTTAGACAGACAACCGGTGTAAAATTTTTTGGAGTTTCTGTTGGTGGCTTATCCAGTTTTCCACATCCCTCTTTTTTGACTTTAAGAATCTCTGTCGGAATTGTGTCAATTCTTGGAATCGAACTAGCACTTTCAACATGTTTAGTAGTGGCGGACACATTCTCACAGGGCAATACTGGAGACGCCGAGAGACCATTGACATCGGATATTTCTGTGTATCCTTCTTCAGGTGGCTCTACTTTGATTCTAGTCGTATCTATCGGTTGTGTAATTATGAAATCATTTGGCAATGTAGATGATTTCGGGATAGAAATTTTGCCCAAGCCAATATTGAACAACCCATTCGACAAATTCTGACTAGTTTTCTCTATTTTGATTGTAAGAAGCGGGATTGAAGAAATTGGGACTGGATTTGGCACTATTCTTTCTGTACCAATAGAATTTGAAATCACATTTTCATTGTCGTCATTCTCAAGGCTATTATGTAGAATCACTGGGATCTGACTTGTTGCTTGCTTTGGCAATGTACTATTAGTGGTATGTAATAAATTTTCAGTTATACTTCTTCCAGTTTTCATGCCTGTAGAGCAATGCTCGGATTCCTGATTAGCAGAATTTGTCTCATTCTGTGTTTCAGCCGAATCTGAATCCAATTCGGATGATTCGTTCTTTTCTTCATTAACTTCTTGGCCTTTGGGAAGAGGTTCAACATATCTTCCTGAAGTTTTAGGATTTTGCTGGAAGGCCTTTTCAGGTGAGTCACTAATACATCGAATCTCTCTTCTATTTTGGCCAATTTGTTGGGAGCCCCTGATGTCATTTTCTCTGTAACTAAATTTTCTGTTATACTCCTTCTCCCGGTACGAAGAATCCCTTAAAGCGTCCGAATTTCTCTCTCCGTATAGCCTCCTTTTACTGTTGCCAAAATAATCGAAATCTTCTGCGGAATATTCATGACTACTACGTCTGTCTCTCTTTCGAGAATACACCGTTGATTTTGGACTTGCTTCCCTGTATGCCTCGTAGTCGCGGTCTCGGCTCCTACTTCTGCCGAATCTTCTGTCACGGTCATGACCAGATTTACTCTTTGAACTTGATTTTCTGTATCTGTCGTAGTCGGGGCTCATACTTCTATCAGATCTGAGATGATCACGGTTGAATCTACGTTTTGGACTGTTTAACCTTTCACATTTCGAATAAGAGGTGGACGGCGTACTTGTTTTTGAAATTCTTTTGAGAGCCGATGGGGCCTCCGAATGTTTGGTTTGGAGTTTTTCCGGGTGTAAGAGTTGAACTTCTTTGGCATTCCACTTAAAACCAGGCATTCGGATCATTTCTGCCTTCCCAACAACCATGTCACCTACTTTGGGTCTCGGTGTTCCGCTTATAACAGCACTGAAATACATCAAATGGATAAAATTAGTGCGAAGCGATACAAAATACACCCTGTCTAGTCCTTTTTTTAACAAATAGTCTAAACTTGCCTGATATGAAAAATAGTTTCTTCATCAATAACACCAAGATCACCCTCAAGAGAGGTCACACGTCCTACAAATACTCTTAATGGTCGATCCGTTTCTTCATTGCTGACAGAGGTAGAGTTTGACAGCTTTGGGCTTGGGCTAGACCGGTGGGTTGGTGATTCAACAGAAATATGTCGATTTATGGAAATAACCGCATCTGCATGATTTTTATTTCTTCGTGAATCTTCTTCCAAAACTGAATTGTTCTTGTCCAGTTTAGGAACTGAACAAGTTCTGCTCAAAGGAATGATGGTCAGATTTCGGCAAATTTGACTTTGACGTTTTTTTGTAACTGGAGCTGTCGTTGGATTTCGATACACAGGAGTATTGTCGATTAGAATTTGCTCTTGCTGGTGGAATGGGGGTGGGTGAGAGAGATAGTTCCCACTGGTCATTGGCATTGGATTTTGGTTCCAATGAGGCAAGGGAGGGCACATCGGTTGAAAATTATTTGGAATTTCTGGTGGACAGTTAATCGGGTGATAATACGGAGGCAGAAGTAGAAATACTGGTGGTGGTCCCGGTTGGAAATTTGGATTCATTGTGTCCAGACAATTTTTGACTGAATGGGAATGTGAACGATTGCGATTGGTTTAATTCGTAACTCTTGTCAATATTTCGTGTCTGAAAAATAATTCCACATTTGACTTTATTCGATTGTAGTAAACTTCGTAGTCAGCGTAAGAAGGCCGTCATAATATTTTTGTATTTCCATTCATTCCACATCTGTAAGGAGAAAATAAAATTTGTAGAGTATTGACAATATTGTGTACAGGGTGGCCGGAAAGATTTGACCAAATCAACTGCGAATTCTCACCCAGTGTATAGAAAATCCAAGATACTTCTATAATAATTCGTCATAGTAATTGTGTGGCAATAATTCACCCACAACACCCACAACTGAGACTAACCTGCTTCAATTATTTTCCTTGTATAAATACACTTCAAAATTTTCGTTCGATACTTGGATTTTAGTTTTCTATAGCGCACTCATGATTAATCTAGCAATGCACGTCTTACTTTTGAATTACACCATATTCTTGAAGTGTAGTATATACTGAGAACAAAAGTTATGAGACAACCTGTACAACGCCACTGCACTGCACCACCGCTGCCCGCTCACTTATTGTCACAAACAAATCTAACACTGTTATAAATTAAGAATTACCTATTCTTTCAAACATTTTATAAAAGAGAATTCGCATGTTTGATGACTTTTTCTGCTGAATTTCTCCATAATCTGATTCTAGTACGCTTCACCTTGGACGAGTTAAAGTTGGCAAAGTTTCAACTCTCACTCAAATCACATAGTACACGTAGCTCGCGTAACACATTCGAAATAGTAATGCGGAAATAATACGAAAATTGTGCGTTTAGATAGAATGACAGGAGTGTAGTGCATAGAACTATAGAGATTTCACTCTTTGCTGCTAATTTTTTACCCCAACAGAAATACTCGCTGAAATGCGTAAGAAATAATAAGAGTTCATTCACTACAGTTTGGCAAGAGGGTGAAGTTGGTTTATCGCCCTAAGCTAAATACTTTTTATCATTAAAGTGCGTATAATGCGTTCAGTCTAGTCAACCACTAACATTTTAAGAGTTACGCGTATCCATCCAACACGTACACCCATAGCAGAAAACCTGCAGGGTTTATATGCTTTATACACATATGCAGTTTTATTTAAATAGACACAAGGATTTCGGACAAGTAATAAATTACAACATCCCAAACAATTTAATTTGGCTAATTAAATCGAAGAAAACACGCCGCGCACGTAGAGATTTTGGAAATTCTGCACTTTTAAATATTTATTGATGGAGTTTAATCAGGCACGTGCACATAGGTTTTCACAAGGTTAGCACACAACTTTAGTTACGAACCTATTTAATTATTTATTGATGAAGTTTCAGATGGAATTTTCCAAGGCTTAAACTTGACAATTCTGAGTTTCAGTTTTAAAAATGTACCGTAAAAGTAAAATAGATATTTTAGAGCCAGTATGTATGTGTACTTTAAAATTCTCGTACTCACAAAACTGTCTAACATTTATTTGATCAAGCAAGTGGGGAAGAGTGACTACAGGGGAAGAATCATAATCACGGTTACCGAATCCAAATTGAACGGATGTAAAACCTCATACCACTTAAGAACTCATTAAAGCACAATGATAAGTATTTTTATAATTTGTAACACGTAGCGAACAAGGATTATTGGGAGACGACCGGACTGGAGTTTAAATTCCATGTATGTCTCCCTATCTTCGCTATGGTCAAACAAAACAAGGGAACCCCTTCTAAATGTAAATCAGTATACGTACGTGTGTTCGGGAGTAAGCAATTAAAATAAAATCCAATGAACACTAAATAGCGATCGTGATAGTTTAATCTGGATTATTTTCAAACCAATACTGTATTCACACAATGAATCAGTAGTGTAGAGAATGTTCAGAATTCAGCTGAAAACAGATATCGTGGGAATTATTTGGAATTTGGAAGTTCAGGAGGAATAATTTTAATTATTATATTTTTCATTACAAAATATAGATTTTAATCACTTGAATTTTAAGAGCATGTTTCATATTCTACCAATCTATCTACCAAACCTACCTAGGTATCTACCAAATGCAATTTAATGCCTTAACGAAAGACATTATACTGTAACTATTATGTACCAAACCGACATGGAAATTCTCACCTTTTGTGTTTTGAAATATTAGTCTTCAATTTCTGCTGGATGGATCTCGATGTATTTTGACGTGAAAATACAAAAACAACGCCAATAAAATAAAATACAATACACATAAAATATAACAATTATTTCACTCCAGCTACATAACTTCAGTTTCTGGCAAAAGAGCCAGATATACATGTATTTCACCTAATGACTGAATATTCACATCTTAAAAAATTAATAGACTAAACTTCAAAATGTTTGTTGTTCCAGAGAAAGTTTGGTGAAAGTGAATGATGAGTCACGGGATTTCCCCATGTGTTCGGTTCAGGGTGAAAATTGGACTATTCTTGTTTCACTCGGACATGAACCCGTACTTTTCCTCTATAACCTCAGTGTTTGTATATGGGAAAAGTGCAAAAACCTCCAGCGCACCGTGTTTACGTTTTATCCCCAACCCCATAGTGAGATCGATACCGACACGTGGATCTGGAGGGGTGCCGAAATGCAAGCACTATCCTCTGTATTTTGAATTGATACAGTCAGAGAAAGTGAAATGGAAAGTCTTTCTGTATTAATTAAGTACCCCTTATTTCTCCATTGCAATACCTTAGTTTTGTCTTTCGTGCGTCTTTATCGTAGAAAACGGTCGGTCAGATTAGCGTTAGAAAAGTTACTACCTAATGTGTAATTAGACCTATTTCGAAGTAAATGCTAAATTAAGAAATGAAAATAACCCTTCATAAAACAGTAAGACAATTCTCTTTATTGTGAGCGATTAGGCTAATTTCGACATTTATTCGCCAGCAACAAGACATATATTTTTCTCTTTCATGAATACACTCGGTATTAGAATAATTCTTGAAATTATAGTTACTCAACCGTAAAAGCGTAAAATTTGAGCAGAGTGAGGTTACAAAAATAATATGTGTTCATGAAGTTTCATGGTCATTTTCTTTGTTTACGACGTAATCGACACACACCCTCATGATGACCAAACTTGTTACAAAAAGTGCATTTCTCTTTATTCCTTGGACGACTCGAACAGGCACTGGTATCGTGATCCCACGTATTACCAGGAGTTTTCCCTCCTCCAGCGTAGGAATCCTCGCTGAAATCGTAATCACTTGGACGATGTCGACATACATTGGCCTCATGGCCAATTTTTCCACAAGCCTGACATTTTGGTCCTTCTCTTAATGACTTGTGAATATTTGTGCCGGTCGAAGTCCCTTGCCCTTGCCCACCGCATTCGGATGTTTTATTCCGGTGATAACAGACACTCTCATGATGTCCTCGTTTACCACAGACTTTACAAACTCCAAGGCGAAAAGGAGGACTTTGTTCCATTAGTGGCGGAATATATTGTTGAGATGGGGTCCACGGATCACTTCAAAAATAAAACAATTAATTTTTAATTAGAAAATTTATAGACATTGGGTCGAAGACTGGACGCTATTTTAATTTCTGATTCCAAAAAACAAAATCAGATGCCGGGCATCTATCTGCTCTGTCTATCCTCAGGAATTTTAGAAAAAACATGCTAAGTTGACTTTATTCAAGGTTATACTATACAAGTTATCATTCCGCAACTCTCAAACCACAGTTGTATTGTATTAAAAAAGGTCGTACGGACTAAGAAAAATTACCTTGGATGATTGAATAGTGGAGGTTCTTGTGCCATTGAATCATTATAACCCAGCCATGACTCATTTCCAGGATTCGGATTTCGGAAGGATGGTCCCGGGCGACGGCTGGATAATCCTTGAAACTGCTCATTACGCGCTCTATTTCGCTCAACTCCCTGGCGTGACCTATAATTCCGTTTATCTGGCTTTCCCTTTAAGCAATTGCTTTCCATTTGTTTTTTCAACTTTGCAGATTCTGCATCCAGATAAGCTTTCTTTCTTGCGAGAAATTCCTTATGCAGTCTAAATTTCTCTTTACGTTCCTCAATTTCAGCGAGGCTTAATTCACTAGCCAGCCGACGGTGCCGGTCTGTAGAACTGGAACGACTCCGAATTTTGGTTTCATCTTTTTCGGCTGCTGCACTTTCAGCACTTTCACTATGGGAGTGATTGGGTGATTTATAATTATTTGTTGGAATTTCAAGGTCGTCCCATGGAACATGCTCGGAAGACATAATTGTCACCTGGGCAGTTTCACTGTTGTCCTGTACTTGAGGTTCGCTTAGATTCGGATCCACGGTCTCATTTAAAAAGTTCGACTGATTTGTTGTTAAGTGTTCTTCAGACTCGATAATTTCAGTGGAGGCTGAACATTGACTCACGTTATGATCTGTACGTGCCAGTACTTCATCAAGAATATTTTCTACACCAGCAGTAGTACCTGAAACATTATCTTCTACCGGTAAGGTGATCTGGGCTTCATCGCCAACATTTTCTGCACCAGCACTTGAATCTAAAACGTTATCGTCTAACGGTACGGACGATGGGGGAGGCGAGATGGGGTCGTCACTTTCACTGTCACTTGTCTCCAAGCAGTTCCTTAGAAAATCACTCATTTCAGAATCTTCTGCATATTCGGTTGTCAATTGGAGTAGATTGTCATCGCTCTTCTCTACTTTGATTTTAATATCTTCCAGGCATGTCCCATTTTCGCCAGACAATGACGAAGACGTCGAAAAGCAGGACTTATTACTAAGAAAAGAATCATTTGCCAGCGAGTCCTCATTCTTTGTCAATATTTCTTCAGACGGCTCTTCTTTGATTTTGGTAATTTCAATAGGAATTGTTGGATTATTTAGGATCGAGTTGACACTTTCGACATCTTTATCGGTGTCTATCAATTTCTCCACAGACAATGGCAATGGAGGCGGATGAGGCACGGGATCATCGGCACTGGCGGGTACACTTTCTACATGTTTATCGCTGTCTATCAATTTCTCCTCGCACATCACCAGTGGAAGTGGAGTTGGAGGTGGTACGGAATCATCAGCACTAACGGGGTTTGTATCACTTACGATTAAAAAGGAGTCATTGACAGGGGAGTCCTCATTCTCGGTCGACACTTCTTCGGGTGGCTCTTCTTTGACTTCTGCTATTCCTATTGATTCGATGATTGTGACGTCATCATCATCCGATATTGACACAGAATGTTTATTCGACTGATTCTCCAAATTCTGGTCGATATTAATGAGTGGGGTAGAAGAATTTGATGCCGGATCTGTTGCTGTTTTCGGTTCAGCTGAATTTTTTGGAGGATTTTCAACATGGCCCCCGAGATTCGGACTCCCGGATACTAATTCTGACTGCGTTACTCTTTCAGGAGAAGATTCTGGGGAAATGCCCAGTATGTTATTGAAATACGCGACGGCTTCACTGAATTCTCCATAGACAGATTTTCCTATAACCACAGAGGGAATCCTAATCGTGTGTTCTGAAGCCACATTCTTCCAAGCATCACCACGGGCTGGACTATTGGCCGAGTCTGAGTCTGTGTCACTGACTGTTTCGATGATTCCATCGTATATATTCTCAAAAGTACTGACTCGATCTGCCGATAAGTTTTGCTTGGATTGGGTAGAATTTTGAGTCCTAGTAAGGTCATCTACATCTTCTGTACTAGAAAGAATCTCTGGACTGTTATCACTTGCTTTGTCCAGAAGTTCGCTTTGATTCGTACTATTAATTTCACGAGTCAAATTTTCACTCTCGCTCTTGTCATTTATTAAGATGTCAGTGACGCTCTCAGAATTCTGATTATCGTTCGACTTGTGGGTTTCTTTTTCTATTTGTGTTTCAGTTCGGTCTAAACTAATTCTCGATGACTCACTCTGGAATTGAATCGACTCACTTTTATTTTGAACGATTAATGTGGAATCCTTATCTTTGTCACTAGATATAGATTTTCTGGAATGTTCCACATTGGAGTGAGACGAAGCACTTGAGTCCGACGAATATCTCCTTTTGTATGATTTCCGTTTCTTAGAAGATGTATGGCTTTCTTCATAGTCTCTTTTCCGGGAATACTCACTCGACTTTATATTGGATTTTGATTTCCTGGACGAATCACGATCTCGACTCCTACTTCTGTCACGCCTTCTATCACGATCATGATCAGATTTACGTTTTGAACTATTTGTCCTGTCAGATCTGGAGTACGACGATTCTGATTTTGGTTTTGAAATTCTTGGTGGTGGTGGTGGGATCTGGGGAAGTTTGGCTTGGCCATCAAGGGCCGTCTCTGCATCTAAGCCGATCTTAACTAGTTGAACCTCTTTGGCATTCCACTTAAAATTTTGAATCTTGACTGCCTCTGCTTTCACGAGTACATTGTCACCGATTTTAGGAATTTCTGTGCCTTTCACAACAACGCTAAAATGCAAGAAGAATGAATTAGAGTCAAATTATTTTGTAAAAAACACTGTACTACTGGTGTAATTTATTCTGACAATTTTTATTCAGAATGGACTGAAACTTTAGTGTATAACTTGCCTGGTATGGAAGAAAGTATTTTCATCAATGACACCGAGATCACTCTGAAGAGAGGTCACTTTTCCAATAAAAATTCTTACTTTTCGAGTCGTGTCTTCATTATTGACAGGGATGGACTTTGACAGTTTTGGACTTGGACTTGATCCCAGGGATGGGGCTACGACTTCACTCAAAATATTCTTAATTGGAGAGATAGCTGAATGAATTTCGTTCCTATTTCTCGGTGGATTTCTTCCAACAATTGGAATTGTGATTGGTAATTGGTAATTGTGAATTGGTGGTTTGATGTCTGGTTTTGGTAGTATTGGATGAACTACAGGTGGAATTGACTGATGGAAAGGAATTGGATGATGATGATGAATTTCAGAAATTGGAGGCTGGAAATTAATCGGTGGATTTGGGTACACTGGAAAATTATTGTTTGGTATTTGTTGCTGATGCTGATATGAGTATTGCTGAGGATAATGATGTTGGTTATGGTATTCAGGGTTAGAGAGATAGTTCCCACTGTTCATTGACATTTGATTTTGACTCCAAGAAGGTGTCCCTGAGAATGGAGGACTCATTGGATGGAGGTCGCAGAATTCGGGATGAAGCTGATCACGTGGATTCTCTGGAGGACGGTGAATTCCTGGATCAGAAGAAGGAACAACTGGTGCGGCTGCGGCACTGGCACTGCCAACGTAATTGTAATACTCAGAATTGTTCATTATGGGGTGATACGGGTGTGACGGTGGTCTTGATTGGAAATTAAAATTTGGATTCATGGTGAACACAATTTTTAAAATCAGATGAACGGTTCGGTTTAGAATTTAAAGTACTCAGTTATTTGATGTTGAGATGAGAGTTAATTGGGAAATAATTGTAATTTTTGGGGCCACTTTTATCACTTTTAATCCAATATGCTCATTTCCGATTCTGTCCAATGTTGTCCGTTAGATTTTAGCGGTTGTCCCCAATTACCCGGTCTGCTTGAATTTGTACTCTTTCCATACCTGTAAGTAGATAATACAAAGTATATGTTAATCTTTGACACATGAGTTTAGTGAACAAGCAAGATTGGTGTTATTATGGCTATAAACTTTTGAACTCGAAAAACTAAAATACATTCTATTCGCCATTGGACATGCGAATGGCGAATCATTTAACCTTCATATAATATTCGCGCAGTGGATTTTATAGGGAGAACATTACGTCTTATTGTTAATTTATCCGTATTTTCTCGTGTATGATTTACCCGATATATTTTATCGCGTTCGTTATCTCGCTGAACTTAAAATACGATTTTCGAAGCCTTAGTTCATTTATACCCACCACATATCAATAGGCTATGACTCACCCTGTACCGCTTCCTCTTGTATTACCCACAACTCACGCAACGCAGTGTATTTTATTATTGTAAAAAAATACACTTTAATTTTAAAGGATTTTAAAACTCGATTTTAATTCTACACGAATGTACAATATTCTAATTAATTTAAATTTAAGATCAGCTGCAGTTTGCTAACCATTCTACAATTCTACTGAATTATTGGGAAGATATCACAATAATATTAGGCAGAATTACAAGATTTACAAGTACACGTAACGTAGACTTTATATATACGGAATGTTGTAGAGGAAATTGAATCACATGGCTAAAAACTTACACAATCCACAATCTTGGGTTATGGGTTTAGAATGCAGAGTATTTTTAGCTGCTCATGCTCTACAGATTTCTTTTTTTTCTCTAGTTAGATTTCTTCCTTTCAGAAACAGAAAATCTGTCACAGGGTTTTATTATATTTTATTTTCAAATATTCACACACACACACACACATGCTATGCACATATAATGCGTAATTTACTTAAATCTGTACAGTATATAGAATCAGTGGAAGGTGAACTTGATCTACCGCCCAAGGCAATTTTTATTTATTTATTCAAGTGGGAAATTGTGTGAATTAAACCCAAAGTCATAGTTATCCATCTAATACCTCAGTATAATTTTCCAATGATTAAATTTCTGTCGTGTGTCTGTCAACACTTACTTTACTTTGTAGTGTGCCGTATGCATAATGTCCATGAAAAAATCCACTGCTTCGTCAACCCAAAATGACATGGATGAAATTTTGCTTGCTATTTAAATCAAATGGTTATTGATACATTTTTAATTTTTGTCCCTGTATGAACACAGCAAATTAACTTTAAATTCTTTACACACTGAACTTGTGAAAACACATGTGTCACTTTTTTGAAACTTTATATTTGAGACTTGAGTATTTATTTCCTATTGCTGTACTTAAGTTACGTTACGTATTGGACCGCATGGGTTAAAAAAATATGAAGGAGAGTGTTTATATGAGTGTAGTGTAACTTCTTCTGCGTGCACGTTTCACGACAGACACAAAACCACGTATGGTATGGATAACGATAAGACTCCAAAACATAAATGTATAACATTTTCAGGTCATGGCATTCTAACTAATCTTATGTTCACCGCAGATGCAGGATGAACGATGAAGACAATGTGTTGAACTCAATAAGGAAACCCCTTCTCATGTTAAACACCACGTATTAATTCACGCACCATTCGACCATACATACCAATCATACCATTCCAACAAAATTAGAATTAGATCCTCCCAATCCCAACATTTGTGAAAAAAACTTATACATGGGATACAATGCGACAATGATAATTAAAACTAGCTCAGTTTAATGGCTTACCAGATGTTTCAGTTTCACCGGCTTGTGTATTGTTCCAATTTGGTCTCCAATTTCCCATCATGGGCAGATCCATCACAATTCATAGAACTTTCTTATCAAAATGTATAGTGAGCTTGATCAAGTTTGACACAAGATTTTACGATTAATATTAGGATGATTTTACGTTACACTGTTTCCAATTTTGTAGTCCCTTTAGAGGATTTGATTGTGAAATTCAGAGGGATTTTGTTGAGGAAGTTATGACTGTATCTGTGTATTTCAGATCGAGATCGATTATTGTGAAGTTTTCCAAACAACTTTTAACAAAATTCTATTAAAAGTTTGAATCATCACTCTATCTCTGTTCTTCTTCGGACCATATGTTTTGAGTTAAGTATGTCTTTAGATAAAATGTATTGAAAATACGTCATACTTCAAGATAATTTATTTTCTGGAGTAAACTGCTCTCTCCCTATCTGTATGGCAGCCTATGACAAACTGGGTGCATGTGCATGCTGACTTTACAATTTTTCTGTCCCTGTAGAAATTCTAAATAAATCTTTTATCAAGAGTCCAGAAGGGTCAAACTGCATCGCACTGCATCTACAGAACATAAAAGTTGGGGAAACCGAGCCGAGACCCATTTATTCTATCAACGTATTTTAACTTGTTCTGTTTTTGGTATTTAGGAGCAAAAGGGTCCAATCTCAATGTAAATTCCCCAACCTGCCGACCGACCTTTACCCTTGAAATTAATGGTTCACATTTCTAAAATCCATGAAAAGTATTTACCATGCATCATGCGTCACGTACTTGTACTTACGTGCCTTAAAAGTAGAAATTGTAATAAAATTGAATGTTTAGAATTTAATCATTATTTTGACAACACACTAAATATCACAATTGATTTTTTACTGCTCATTCTGTGGAACGTATGTACAGCACTGGGGAAAGTACTGGTTTATAAAAAAAAACTGTTTGTAAAATAATGTGGACTGAGATTGTCAGCCCTACAGATCTTACCACTAACCATGGTTAAATCGTTGCGAAAAATTGTCTTTCTGAGTTCTCTGCTGTGTGGGCAGACGAATGGAAATAAATTCAGCGTTTAGTAAGATCTCTCACTCGTTTTATTTTGAATGAGAGGTAGATAATTCAGTGCTTGACAAATTATATAACACTATAACATATTGATTGTAATTAATGGAATAACTCAAGTTCATGGAGATTAAACCAGAACTAATTGTATGATTCTTAATTAATGTTTTACTCTTTTTTTGTGCGATTAACTGTGAGAACTACTGAATCAACTAAATTACTGGATGATAAAATAAGAAAAATTGGCTATACATATAAGCAATTGGGGCAAACACGCAAACATAATAATTAATTGAAACAAAGGTTATCGAAAAGGTGAAAAAGAAAATAACATACTAACCTAAGTGACAAACAAATGTAGAAATGTTAGTTAGCCCAGTTTAAAATTATTTAAAAACTGCAATTTCCTACAATGAATTAAGCATAAATCATTGTGGAAAAAAATATGTACGTATTTAAGTACATTTGGAAGAATTGTCAGTATTAAAAAATGTAAAATCTAAATGACAAAATCTGATGCTAAGATAAGTAAGTCAAACGTGTAAAGTTGAGAAGACCTGACACTACAATTCCATCAGAAAGAAACGAAGTTATGACGCAATTGTGATTTTCGAAACAGAGGAGATTAAACATCGAAATGGTATTTTTCACGGTGACCAAAATTCTTACATAATTTGCAAAAAGTATTTGGCATCACACCACGACTCACGGAACCCGTACCAGGTTCATTCTTGTACTCTCGCTTTCCTATTTGAGACCCCTGATCATGATCGACGTTCTTAGGGGGTTGCCAACACTTGTTTGAACGATGTCCGAATTTTCCGCAATTCTCACATTTTGGTAAACGCTTGCGGGCATGACGTCTAGTTCTAGATGGTTTAGCATCAAATTTTCTAGGCCGATCCCAGCATACACTCTCGTGATGATCAGATCTACCGCAAACTCCACAATTGCGAGGTTGATAGGGAGAGTAATCGTCAAGCAATGGAGGAATAAAAGTCTCTCTGAAAATACACACACAAAAGTCCAATCATTTGCAGCCCGAAACGCACATGTTTTCTGGTAAGTACAGTTAGAAATAGAAATACACACAGGAGATTAGGTTACCTGGGATGATGGAATGTCGGATCGTATTGGTTGAATGAGAAATGACTGTTCACTTGAGGTGGTGGAATAGAATATTGCGGTGGCCTCCAGGGCTCTCTGTAGAGTTAGCAAAAGGGGTAGATTTATTATCGAATAATCGATATGATCATTCATTGTCTTAATTAACAGAAGAGAAGTAAAAGTTACCTCGGCTGCTGACAGAATTCAGGTTCATTGCCTCCGAACATAAAACTATTCATTCCATTGAATTGCCGGGATTCTTCTTGTGCCACATTGTCTCTGAACATAAAACTATTCATTCCATCGAATTGCCCAGATTCTTCTTGAGCCACATTGCCTCTGAACATAAAACTATTCATTCCATTGAATTGCCGGGAATCTTTTCCAGCCAAGAAATCATTGTAGTTTTCATACCATATCTCATTATTTGGACGATATCGGACGTCCTGATTTCGATTTTGGGCATGGCCTTGGCCATATTGTCCCTCGACGAATCCGAAACCTCCGTTTGTACCACGAATTTCATTATCACGAGGCATACCTGTGACAACTCTGGTGACTCTTTGTCGAAAATTTGTTTTTCGTTTCGCTGACCTTTCCACAGACCACTGGCTCCGTTTCTCTACTTTGATTTTCCGAGTTTCAATTGCAGCTGGACTTGCCATCTTTTTCGGTGATATGTATCGCCTTTTGTCCGCTTGTTGCACTGGAATTTCTTGTTCAAAAATCGCGTTGTCTATTTGCGGGGCATTTGGCGATTCCAACTCTCTCAGCCGGTCGTTTGACTCGATGACCAAGTTCATGGTCAAAGGACTCACGGAAGCATTCAATGTAGTATTTGTATTTGGTCCATTGTCCTGAGCTTCTGAGTTGGGTGGGTCATTTCTAACACCTTCAGGATTTTGATGCTCAGAATTTGGGATTTCTTTTTGTACAGCAGCATTCTGTTCAGTCAAAGAAAATTCCGTTTTTGAGATGCCATAAACCGAAGAATCTGAAGCGTGTTCGTCCAACACCTCGACAGAGATTATTGGACTCTTGCTAGTCGAATTAATTTGCGTAGAATCGCCGCCAACAGATTGTACTTCTGATTCCACTGTCTTTTCATCAGAAACGTCATGATCGGGTTTCATTATAATCTCTGTTGAAATCGTTTGATTAATGGATGCCAACATGACACTTTCGATTTCAACTTCGTCCCTATTAGTCGCTCTCCGAGAAGGAGACGAGTCATTTTCATCAGTCAATGTTGTCAATGAATCGGAGTCTATGTTTGCAGGGAAATTAAGGATAAAATCATTGACAGGCGATTCTTCATTCAATTCTGTCGATACATCACCGGATGGTTCATCCTTCGTTTTTGATATTTCGGTTGTGAGATTGTTTTTCGTTACTAGGCTAGCAGAAAATTTGTCAAAGGCGAGATTAATACTTTCCAATACCCAGTTGGGCATGTCGACGTTTTTAGGTTCAATTTGAATGTCTTGAAGTGTAGCCGATGAATTTGGCAAAACTTCTACCGGAGCAATTTGCTCTGCTCCTGATTGATTTTGAGTCCTATTTTCGTCAATATCAAAAGTATCAAGTGTAATTTCTGCGCTGGCAAAATTTCCAGAATTTAGACTCTCGGATTCGGACTCCACCTGTGTTTCAGTCAACTCTGTAATTACAACAGATGAGTCATCCAATGGTTCCTCATTAATTTGGCTTGTGGATTCAACAGTTTTCACGGTTATTTTGGAATCGATTTCGAGGTTACATTTAGAATTCCTTGTAGATTCCGTATCTTGGCAAATATCACCAACTGAGTTTTCGTATTCGTGTAATTTTAATTTCTTCGGGTAAGAGTAATCGGGGTTTTCATCAGCGTGGTTATCAGTTTCCTCATGGTTCCTTTTTCGGGAAAGCTCCCAAGTTATTGGCGGCAGTGGCGGATGCGCTTCTGATAGACTAGGGGAATCCATGTCATCTGCTATAAACGCTTGGTGTACAACTTGAACTTCTTTTGCATTCCATTTCATACCTGGCGTACTCCGGCTGGCTTCTGCTTTAACCAGAACATTGTCTCCTATTTTGGGTCTTTCAGTTCCTCTTACAGCGCTGAAAATACAAGAAAATAAACCTTAAAAACCAGTAAAATTAATTTTAGATGGTAAAGGTTCGTTATAATTTTCTGCATCGCATTCCACTTCAACCATACTATCGGAATTTTTGCACGGTTTTCAGAATAATCTACCACATACATTTACCCCTAAATAGTGATGAATCCTGTCAGCTTTTTTATGCCTGTTTATTACTTCATATACAAATGAAAATGAACATTAAATGTTTAATGTTCCGTGCCAATACAGTATTCACGCATCTACCCGCTCAATTCACAATGATGTAAAATGAAATAATGAATTCAGTATGAGATGGAAACTGGAATTTCTTCTTGTTGATAAATTGATTATATGAGAAAACATCCCTGCTGTTCCAAAATCACTTCATGAAACGATGAATGTCAATTCGATTATTTGGAATATAATCCCTACATAGCTTAGTAGATAATTCCTGGTCAGAAAATAAACATGTTATGTGCAAAGTAAAAACAAAAAGTTTTTCATCGTTTCTCAGTGAGTGAGTTCATTCCAGTAACAGTTTGGTTTGAAGTAAATAAGTAATTTTGTTTGCATTAGTATTGCCCAATGCGTAATCAGGAAATGAGATTCCAAACTATCCAAACACGAAGGGACTGCAGTGACTGTGTGACTGTGTGACTATGTGACTATTTGGGACAAGGATTATGGTACTACATTCATACAATCTCAGAGCTCCGAAGTATTTCGGTTCAGTTGTGTTATATTATTGTGATTAGTTGAACTTAGGCTGAACTGCCCTGGATTGAAGTACACATAACCTTGACATGTATGACTGTATGTTATTATCACATAAATTCTCGTAACGAACTATTTGTATTTTTCAATGTTCATTCATTATTTGAATGTACTTTACACATGTACACACATTCATGGCTTTGATTAGTAAAACTGAATCCTTTTATTCCATTGCCCATAAATGTTTGTGAAGTTATTTTGGAATGTCAAACAGATCAATGGTTATAAACAATTCAATTCAATTCAATTCAATGAGTTTATTTAAGTGTTGCTGGTATATAATATGAGTTACAATTTTTCATAA
>JAQIXO010000326.1:0-22891 GCA_034700305.1 Protaphorura armata
AATTTCTGTAATACATTGATTGAGCCAACAGATGGCGTAACTACTAATTAGGCTATAATACGGCTATGACTGGACGATGCAACAGAAGGATATTCCACATTTAGGAAAAAAACTGAAGGAAGTAGAAGGAATAACTAATTTTTATGTTTTCCCAATTTGAAGTTGAGCGTCATTGAGTCTGAACACGCAAATGTCTACTTCTTTCATTTCATCCATGGTTCATGCATGCAAGTAAGGAATTAAGCAGTTGAGTTATAATTGTAGTATAAGTGGTTCGTCGCGATCCGTCCGTCCTAATCGTGTATGCAGAGCGAGAGCGTGGGGTAGAACAGAACCGTACAGTCAGTCCCAAGTCCTAGCCGAGCGATGATGAGAAAAGGTAATTGACTCACCTCTAATTTGGAGAACTTGTCTGCCTTGTAACAGGCTGTCTCAGCATTGATGAGTTTCGTGAGTAGAAAGTCACGAAATTCAGGTCCGTCAGTAAAAATCGGTGGGTTTGGAAGTGGTGGGCCAAAGAATGGGACGTCGTCTCGGGCTGTCACGTTCACCTTGTACCTTCAAGAGAGAGAAAAAATCAAATACATGTGAAATTTGTAACCAATATAAAATTAATTGTTTACAGACAACCAATTAGGGAAGGAACAATCATGTTAAACTTCTCCTATGTTGGTAATCGGTACTAAATTATTTAATCAGAGGCCAATATCGACATGTTTGCTTTGTAAGTCAAGGGTATTTTCCGGCATTGAATTAGAATTGACACATTAATAGAAATTACGAACATATCCAAATCGTAAAATTCCGATATTTCTATGTACAGTACTTAAGTCGGTATGGATAGAAAAATCGAAGAGACCAGTTTACTATCTAATTTATCCAATGTCACGCAAATCGAATTTTAAAATTAATGAGTTGGCGTTAAAATTAAAATAAATTAATTGCAAAATCAATTCCCTGTGGTTTATTTCGATCCCGTACTTGTATATCCTATCCCGAGCACTAACTCCATTCAAATAGACAGGAATATTTAATTCTCAAAATGCACATGACGACATAAGCAACCTGTGTCCAATTTATTTCATAAGAGATGATTTCAAGAATTCATATTCGGAACTGAAGATAAAAATATTCAAAAAAAACAGTCATTAATTCTTACCTTGTATTTGGCCCATGGGGATCAATGACTTGAACTACGATGAAAGCATGGAGAAAGTGAGACGCAATCATGTCAGGTGAGAAAGGGGTGTTGACTTCTTGAAAGATCACGGCCACAATATCATTCCCTGTAAATTTGATTGCAAAAACATGCATAAATAAAATACTCACATAAAGTGTTCATACGGAAACATTTATTAACTACTACATATTTTCACACCACATAATTTTCTCTCATGTGGGTGTGGTTATTTCACTGCTCAGTTCAAACTTTCACTATGTACTATGTAGATGAATTTTCTTCCTACGCAAATAATTCAATTTCACCACATCACACTATGCCCCCGCTTGTTAATAATCTTTACAAGCCTAGACAGATCCCACCGGACATATTTTCTACGTCAAATTTCTTCATCACATTTCCCACTAGGGAGAAATTAGACAGGGACAGGAGAAAATACGTTGTAGAAAGTTTTGTAATGAAAAAAGGTCGGGCAATGTACAAAATGTTGAGGCGTAAAAGAGAAAAGTTATTTGCAATTTGTAAATACAACTTTATGTGTATTTTTATTTTTAGAACTGAAGAAACTACGCATTTGATTTATTCCTCAGTTGGTCCAAATTATTTGTACTTATTTACTTACCTATGTGGCGCTTCCTTTGTAACTGTTGTGAGTCAGACTCCATGAATGGAAGGGTTGTTGAAATATGGAACATTATTTCCCTTGACTGGTATACTTCATACACAGACTCCTTTCCAGTTTGTCCATGAAGTGTGTCCAAACCACCGCGATACCTGTACACATCGAAAATACAAAAGAATGGATTTTGTAGAGCGGAGCGGATATGTTTGATGTATTTGCTGGTGAGTCATATCTCAAAATTTCATAACATTGAATTCTATTGAATTTTCGTGAGAAAATTGGCTGTCAACGCGAACCGCGTCTATTTGTTGCAAATATTTACACAAAAACACTCAAAGGGAGGATGGAATTTCAGGTGGTGAAAGTGGAGAAAATTGAGAATGACACTCGTGGAGCTTTCTCCAGTGTCAATGTACAGGGTGGTTCATAAACTTTCACCATACATTCAAGTTTCTCCTACGCCCCTGGGTTAAATAAAATTTCTATACTGTCAGTCTTGATCATAGAAATGCGTAGGAGAGAGATATATGGATTCTAAATTATATGCACGCAGGTATGTTCCCATGTCCAAATTAATTGCGCTGCAATGAATGGTGGGGTCAACGGTTTTCCACCTCCCTGTCCAGCCCTGTGAAGTTCATTCACACCTTCATTTCCTGTTTCTCTGGCAAACAGACAAAATCCAGACACTTTGTAACCGAAGAAGACACATTAGGATGAATAGAGTCGAGGACTCCAGGATTTCAGCATTGTACATTGCACGGCATGACTACTGACTGGGGTCACTCACCCTTTGGCAAATAGAAGGAAACGGTTAGGGCTTAGAATGTGAATCTGAGCATTCATTTTCCATTGTGTAAACTTTTCCAGCAACTTTAAGGGTGAAAGGTGTGAAAATGAGTAATGGGCGCTCTAACTTGGACTCGAATTCCCAAGAAGTTTCCAGATTCCAAACCATGCTCCTTGGGGGAAATAGAATAACAAACTAATAATATTGTGCTTTTGCTTCTGCTTGTAAACTCTGCTCGTGTATTGTGTATTGTGCGTAACTAATACTTTCGTAGAAACGTTGACTCGTGTACATAGAAAATGATACCCTATTCAGTGCACATACACACACAGGACAACAACAGAACATGAATCTAGGAATCTGGACAACTTGTGACTTTCGTTAGTGATGAATGTCTTTGTCCAGAATTTAATTGGATGAAATGTGAAAGTGTGTCGTAGACAGATCCGGAGCAGTGTACTACAATGTGGATTGTAGACTCTAGAGTGTGGCGCACATTATTGTCCAGAATTTATATTCCTTTGGGACAACCTGGAATGAAGAGCCTGGAGCCTATCCGTTTCCATTGAAACTGAAATCAGAGATAGTAAACTGAACTGGATGTCTAAACTTCTGGGACTCTTGCGTTTCCGAACAACTCATTTCGTCCTATCCTAAATGATAATTACTTTTCCAAATACTACATATCCATGTCCTTATTGTGCTTGGAATGGAGTGCTCTTCAGTATGTCACAGGAATTAAGCCATATCAGTCAACAATTTAACTATTTTTTAGGTACTGCATGTTACAATGACGGCTCTCCATCCAGCGACCACCCGACCCAGGAGACCAACTTTCGTCTATTCTTAAGTATTGTGTAACCTAATTCTATAGTATTGATCCCTTGCGTGAAAAAATCCGGTCGCTCAGACAGGGCTTTGACCTCTTAATAATTATCTTGACTAGTTGCCTGTGACATAAATGTACGTATTCCAGGATTTAATTTATTCTTTGCAAAACTTTGCACACTCGTAAATATTTTCTTCGCGCGCGTAAGCGTACGGCACAACTCATTAGACTCATTAGAGTATGAAAATTTTGTGTTGACAGCCAGAGTAACAAAATTATTAAAATAATTAATGAAGACATGATTTGAAAATTATGCAAAAGATGATCTACGCAAAAATATTGACCGTTTCAACAACTGGGAACAACAAACGAAACTGGAATTGTTCGGTCATAAGTTTATTTGGGACATCTGTAGCTGTACTGTTCTGTACTTAATGTCAATGCACATTATATAGGGTTGAAGTATTTCGTATGTTGTATGGAGATGTGGATGAGGATGTGCATGTGAGAATGCCAAAATTCCATCCAGAAGCCCATGAGTTAATTTTCTTTTACGACAACTTTACAACCAAACTGTGCAGTAAACTGTTCCAAATTATGCTATTACACACCAAATTCAAACCAACTTGAAGTAATGGGAGAATGGCGAAGGGTGTGAAACAGGTTTTAGGGTTTACGATAAGAAAAGCAGTACAAAAGCGGCTTTTCGGCTTTAAATTGTACATAAGTTAGGCATGGAGGAATGTTCATTTAATAAAATATTACAAAAAAAGAAGCATGAGCTTTTGTACTGTATTTGGGTGCATGAATGAACAGTGCACAGAGCACGGGCACTTACCCTTGATGGCCTTTGAGCTGAATTCTATTCCCAAGGATCTCAAGGAAAGTGTCCATTGTGTTTGACTCTCGATTACTAAAAAGTTCTTCCTCTGTTGTTTGTCCTTCCTTTTGACACACGACACCGAATTTGTAAGTGGACACCAGCACGTGCTCATCGTACGCCACAATCAATTCAGATGCTCTTGGACACACCACTGGACTAAATCTCTCCGTTGTCACGTCCTCATTCAATAACTGGAGAAAAAAAATAGACAAAAAAAGTGCACCGTTAGTATTTTTTAGTAAGGGCAAGGACAGGGCGGCGGAAATCCATTGTGAGCTCTCGTTTTAAAAGGCAAGGAAATAGAACACTCTACAACCTTCACTCTGTCGAATTGACAAAAAATTCGGATTTTTCAATCTCTTGAGCCCAGTTTATTAAAACGCCTGTTAAATATACTTATTTACACACCCGATGAATGAGAAATTTTTAGGTTGGGATTCGAATGTGCAGTTTTTCTAAAACGATTTTCTAGGGCGCAAAATCTTTTTACAAGTTTCCATAAATCGAACAATCTTTGAAAAAAAATTATTGCTGGTGCTAATGATCCCGGAAAAGGAGTTTTACTAACGAGTAAAGCACAAATTGGTTTAATTGGCCGTTAATAAATACAACAAAGTGCAATCAACGCCTGTTTTACTCCCAATATCGTTGGAAATGTGCGTTATGAGATCATTTAGGGCCATTCATTCACATCCACATGCAGCTGGAAGTCCACGTGCCCGAACTCAATTTTTTTTGGCCATGACTGAAGACATTCACATTTTAGTTTATCATCTCCGGATGAGATGTGGAAAGATGCTTTAGAGCAAACGTACTTTCCACATGGAATGAGTCTTCCTTTAGAAGAAAAAATCCAAAAGGAAGTTTTCTCCGTATTTTTGGTTCAGAGAGTCGAAAGTCATAAATAACATTGTGCTCACTACCATTTTGACTTCTCATTGCTCACAGCACTACTATACTAAAAAAATAAGAGGTAAAGGAACTGTCGGGTCTTCTTGAACATTGCGTAAGTTGTGTTGCAGGCAAGGAGTCAAATCAGTTAAGAGGTCAAACTCAGTCGAATGTCCCTATAAACAGTGCCAAGATGTGAAAGGCGTGTTTGCTCAAAATTATTGTCCCTTGAGGTGTTAAAAATCTAATAAAACCAAATCCTTGTTTTTACCCCTAAAGTGTCCTTGTAGAACCAGTGGATGGACTTCAAATGAAAGTCAGAATTTAAAAGTTCATCTTTTGTCATATTGAACATGAATTTTAAAATTTCGACGGAAAACATGGCAGGGCTAACTTACAACAGTTAAAAATGTCACTAATTTCCTAAGTTAAAACTCTCATGTAAACTTAAAGGATTCGGGGAATTCTGGAAACATTCTTACACAAAAACCATAGCCACCAGACCTGATTTGACTTCTTTCCTGTGACAAGTACACATTATTACACACATTACGCATTAAGCAACGCACCCACCAAAGTACATACAAAAAACCATAAAACTTTCGCTGGAGGATAACTGTCTAAAAATCCACTGGTTTTCTAGGGCTGTCATAAATTTTGGGACAGGGGTTAATCTTAAGTATTCCCACAGCTTGGCCATGGCCCTCATCTCACTAAGCTACGTAATTTTACTTACTCTTGGAAATCTTAAGTAATTCTATGTGCGTACGAGAGGAGTATCTCTACGTCTGTCTACAACTCCACAACTGTTTGAACGATGATGAGGGAAATCATAAAAATATAATTTTAGACCAATTATCCGTTTTTATGTCAAACTCAATGCAAAAATCCATGTGTAATATGTCAAGAGTAGCGCAGCAAATAAAACTTTCAGCAAATGCATACGTTAAAAAATATGCACTAACTTTTTCCATGTGCATATATAGTGGGGCTCAAGCTGTGTTCGTAGAAAAATTATATCCGATATCTCATGTGGTGAGTGGTGAAGTCATCTCAAAAAGGTGCATACCTGATTTTTATACGTTGATTGATTTGTGTTCAAATTGATCAAATGCATATTTTGAGTAAAGAAAAAATGACGAGTTTCCAGTATTGTATGTGGGGTATTTTGTCAGAATGGAAGAATGATTAAAAATTTACAACTAATTTAGACTGTAAATTATTGTGCGTCACATGAATTAATTAAATTGTTGAAATACAGAAATATGTTAGAATTTAGTTTTTGTAGAAATTAGAATTATGTAGAAAAAACGATGTTATAAAGATGAAAACTAATTCTAACATATTTCTGTATTCCAACAATTAAATTAATTCCTGTGTCGCACAATTCTTGAATGAATTGAAATCTTCAATAATCGCAGCCACTAGTTGCTTTACCACACAATTTGTAAATATCTTTTTATGGCGAATAAAAATCTAATGAATTTTTGGCACAGGCGACAATATTTGAATCTGGGTTCATGTATTATAATTATAATGAGAGTGCGGTCTATTCATTTGGATTGGACAAACCAAGATAATGCAATTAAATTACCGATTTTTGAAGGAGTATCGATAATACCCTTGTTGAGTTATTGAGACTCTGAAATAGAAGTTAAAGTACCCCTACTTTCCCCTATGCCCACAATTAGTGGATACGAGGGTCCTAATGAATCATTATTCATCCGCATACCGGTCCCTCGGATCCGATGCGATAATTAAAGTTTAAAGCTCCGAGTAAAAAATGAATGTGTATAATGAAAGAATTATCTATGAAGAGTTGACCTTAAAAGTCCAAAGGGGTCACACTCTTCCTCTTCATCTTCCCAGCTCAGTGGAAACAATTAATGAAATTAAGGGCTTGTGTTGTTGTATTGTGTGTATGTGTGTAAGGGCGCACGAAATGAAGGGTGGATTTGGATTTCAAGGCCGGATTTTAGAGAACAAGGCGAAGACGCCGGCGAGACTTCTTAATAATCGACTTGGGTGGCATTCGAAGGTCGAAGGCATAAGGGCCTAGCCTAAAATATCTCACGAGGGACAATGTAAAGCCGTAAAATTCGAATCAGGCAGATAGAATTTTCTTAATTGGTCAAAAGTCAGCATTCCAATTTCAGCGGGACAGTAAGTTCAACAACCGTGCTGTAAAATTCCCATTAACTCGTGAGTGATCAGAACACCCAAATCTTCTGACTAGTCCAAATCTACAAGTTTCGGCTCAATAATGTCCCTTGTGAATTGTGAGTCTGACGTAGGTCTAGTTGTCTGATGGATTCACCTGTTTTGTTCCCACTTGATGTTTCCTTTTTGAGTTTCTTATCAAATCACGAATCTCCCGGTTTCTTTTAATAAATTACCCTAATTAAACCAGGTGGGTTATTTTGTATACTGCTACGTCTGTTGTTTGGATACAATGCAACGGCAATGGGTCAAGACTGGAATTTATGTCAGGTACATAGGAAATGACGCCTCGGCTGATATTAAATGGAATTACTATTACAGACATGAACTTTGATTGCTTCACAGGATTCCATCAAAATAATATAAAATCTTAAACACACTTCACCCTCTTTAAGTACGTGTCAGGGTGTCACAGGCAATAAAGTCACATCTGTCCGCCCGTCAGAAATTCCAAAAATCTCAAAGACCAGATAATTTCAGTTACAGGTGCGGCGTTGGTTGTCCATTGTGTTAATAGACGAACAGCCATGATGTTTAAAGAAATAAACAAACAGAAGGTATATTTCGAATTTGACCTCTGCCACATTTTGACCTCCTCCTTGCAACATACATAATGAACAATTACTAATTACGTGTAATGAGTGCCCTAAGAATTTCTCAAAGATATTGAATTTTCTTTCCAGTTGACTTAATTCGAAAAACAAAGAATTTTGGCTAAAAGGAAATGTATGTGTAAATGCATGTAATTTTACTTGCCGTGTTAATTTAAAGCAATAAAAACAATTACGATTTTGACATGGGTACACGCCTCCTGTGAATATTAGGAACCAAAATATATGCTCAGAATTCCCATGACTGAACCAAGCAAAGCCAAAGTCAAAAAAATTTATTTCGTCAAGCGTTCTGTGTGTATACACGGTGAACGTTTACGATTCCCACGGATGGTCGTTTTCCCACGCCATGAAATTCACCATAACGCTTGGTTGTTCTTTATTTATTCAAAAGTTTTTGGAGGAGTAGGATTTGGACAGGCTTGCTTCCCTGTGTACAGAATGTGTCTGTCAAAAACCGCAATAGTACCATGGAGGGACTATTACTTTCTTTACATGTGAACTTTACTCAAATTTCCCATGAAAAATCAAAATCACTCCATAACTTGCTACCAAAAACAGCGGTAAGACGTCGGAAGGGGTTGACTACGGATGAAAGGAAGATTAGATGTCTTTTGTTTTCAGAATGATAGTTTTCGTAGAAATTGAAACTCAAGGGAGGAATTTTAGGAATTTCAAGGCATGAACAAAAGATTCTCAAGGGAATTCCACCAATTTTGATGTCGCGTGTCCTCCCAATTTTTATACACATTAATTTTTTTCCGTATAATGTAAATTATTAGTTTCAGAGGTCACTGATTCACAATTGTCATTTAAATTGACTCAATGGTTACCTATGCAGAGTAATAAATCTTTCTATATCTTAATTCGAGTGTCTGGTTAAATTATTATCGTGCTGATGGAAATGTATTCACACCTGTGTTGATGCACTCATTGATTTTCACACACTGCAGATACACAATACAGTCAATACACTACCTCAACAACTAGATTTACTAGAATAACATAATGTGTAATTCATTAAAATTTTCCCTTTGGGTCAGAAACTATCCATGTCTGGAGAAAACAATAATTTTAATGGCGCTCAATTAAAAGTAAAGGTGTGATGAATCAAATATGAGCTAATTTATGTTAATTGCCCTTTCATTGCATTGACGTATAAACCTCATGCAAATTTGTTCTACACTATTAGTACATATTTCAAAAATTAAGCGGATATAAGTGGGTTAAACTGAATTATTGATTGTTTAACTTGCCACCCTTTTTTATTCTAAACTGATATATTCTACTGTTAGAATCTACTAGTTGGAAAAGTTTTCCGAATACGAAAAAATATCGAAATGAAATGTAAAATTTTAAAAATGACGTTATAGGATAATTTGATTTGTAATGTGAGCAAACAATTCCTGTATGAATGATTGGATATTGCAAAAAGAATTGAAATAGAATTTTATAGCATTATCAAATAACGTTTACCGAATTGCAAGTGAATTTCGAGAAAGACAACGTTCGCTCTGTTTTATGACTAATGTGTCAGATCAGTTTTTTCATTTAATTTATTTTAGAAGTTTTAAACTACAGTTTTCATAATATTTAGAAGTCACACTCGTCAAATGTTAAGAAATAGAAACTAATATTTTTTTTGAAAAAACAAACAAAAACAATTTCAAGGAATCAACTAATTTAATACTGTACATATTGATACGGTAAAATCATACGTTCTCTTCGTTGGAGCCCTCTAGTTCTAATGGAAATCAAATCCATATGTACTCTCCTACAATAGTACTCCGAAGAATTCGACCTTATGTTATGATGAATGTCAATTAATGAGAGTAAGTGACTCAATTTTATTCAAATGTCGGACTTAGAAATAAAATGCGTACATTAGTGGCCTGTTGCTCCAATTCTTCATTCTAATCCTGATCCTAATCCTAATCCTGTCCCAGATCTTATAACCCTACCATTTTTGTACATCTGCTAATTGAAGTGAAATCTGCAAAGCTCACACTTTTATGTGAATCCACGGAGTGTCTTTACATTTACGTCATTACAAAACGGTTCTTCATACAGTACATATAAAAACATCCATGTGTGTCCGCCTGTGTGATGCCCCGCATTTCTTTTTTACGACTTACATACAATTAGAGATTTAAGTAGAAAATCTTAACTGAATGGTTAGAAGAAGAAAAAAAACTCACCTTTGCCATTCTAGCGGGACACGGAGTGACATTGCCATTTCCATTGCCATTGCCGTTTGACGTTGTGGATGAATTATTCGTCATATTAAGACAAGAGACTGGGACGAGTTCATGGGAAGTCCCAGTATTAAGTCTCAGAATGAGTCTCCAGTGTTCATGTCCTGCTACAGTCTCCGTTTTAGCAGACAACAAAATTGCTCCTAATTTCTCATCAGTCCCAGAAAAATTGAAATGTTCCTGTTAGGGTCAAACAAATAAAAAAGAAAATTATTCAAAATCCCCATACAATAATGTTTATGTGTCCGGATGAGTTTGCTCTCGCAATTAGGTTTAATGTTAGATTTCTAACTGAGACTCCACGAGGAAATCATTTTGTGTGTAAAATTCGTATCAGAATTGTTTAATTCAGGGGCATTTGCCTAGAAGAGTCACTCTATCTATTACATGAAAAATAGTTCCCATGTGAAACTCTACACAACAATGGCTATTGTTACAAGGATGCTCAGATTATAGGGTTGTACCTTTAACATCTACAAGAACAATCTACAAGAGACGGTGACCCCAGGACACAAAGGTCACCGTTATAATACATATGGGTGGCAGCAGCCCGCCGCATTTTATTTTTTGGGTTGAGCCTAGCTTAACACATCTTCTCTCGTATTATTTCTTGTTTAGTTTCCTCAGGGTAAAAAGGAGTCATTATGAAACGGAGAAACAACAATTGAGCGTCCCTTCAAGTTTTAATAGTAATTTGAGAACAACGTACAATGCATTAAGTTATCTGCCTTGAGTTCTTCAGTACAAGGGAATAAATACATACAGGGTGATCCAGAAAAGTAGACTCAACGTTAACATCGGAGCATTTAAAAATTTCTAGAGCTGGTATCTATTTTTTAAATTCATGCCTGGTTCATTTGAAAAGAAATTTCAAGGAGGTTGTAAGCTAACCCAACTTTTATACCCAGACACTGTTATTTTTCTGGGTAACCCTGTAGATTGAAGATCCAAGTTTTCTTTTGAGTTTTGAGAGTAAAGTAAGCTCAATTACTATGGATGAAAGCATTACTTACAATACGATACGGGCCCCAAGGCATTAGGCATGGCCAGGGAAAACACAGCTGGTAAATTATTATTTTTTCGTGAATCTCCTAACCCAGACTCAGACTCGGAGTATGATGATGAGCATTGTTTATGTACATTTATATAAGTGTATGTATATGAGTGTGTATGTATGCACATATTCATTATTATTATTTTTAGTAGAGGCAAGACATAGAAAGACTTTTAAGAATCAACCAAGATTTTACTACAAGCTTCAATTTCATGTCATGTCACCCATGTAATCACTTTTCCCTTCTTTTCTTTGAACTCTAATTTTGTTGAACCCTTTGGCTAATATGAGTAAAAATAGAAAATCCAAGACAAAATTGGACGTAAAATTACATAAAATTTCATGAGTTGTCTGGATCCGGAGAGTCAAGTTGTTAAAATAGAGAGTATTTATTTTCGACTGAATTAATTTAGTGGAATCCCCCCAAACATCTGAATTATAATTTTCGTATTCATGTAAAGCAAATAAGAATATTTTCGGCACTGGAGTCAAAATATGATCATAGTACATTAGAAATACCACTTGTAAGAAATTAATCAGATAAGGTGCATGCTAGAAATAGGGCAGTAATTCTAGTTTGGATTTTTAAAAACCATTTGATAAAACTTGAATTAAGAAAAATCTTCAAATGAGCGTAATTTGTCCCAGGTAATCAAATATAAATATTATGCTTTCAGTCTAGTTAAAATAAACCAGAGAATAAAGACAAGTCTTAAAAACAAAAACAAAGCGAAAATCATCTGAAGTAATAATGCGCAATAATTTTAAGACTTTGAACAACAATCAAAGCAAAGATTTCTCTGTGTGTCTCTCCAACACCTCCGCTCCGCCAGTGCAGTGCTTGTATGAAAAACACTTCTGTCATTTTTGTAGTATGTGTTTGTAACAACTCTATTATTTCCATTCTGAAGCAAAGTGATGCTCTTGCTTTGCTCTCAAGCCATTGTCCTAAATTTAGGTTTGCATGTCGAGTGGATTAACTTCAAATGAAGTAAGAGCCATAAAAAGCCGACAGAAAGGGAAAGGAGAAAACATTAAAGAACTAACACAACACATGAAATTTGAGAGTTACAAATAAATGACAGCAAATAGCAAATAGGATTGGGCTTTGGCTTTGGCATTTTTGGCATTGGCACATCTCATGTTGTTTATTACATTACGAGTACATAGGACAAAACCATCGCATGTGTGTGTTAGTGTTGTGTACTAATTACAGGAGCACTTATCACTTTATGCTTTTCCAACCTAACCCAAAGCGTCGTCACTGTGACTGCAAATTCAATAACCCCAACATCCCACCCATGTTTCACATGCTACATAATTTGAAAATCTACAGGGCCCCAAATATTTTCATACTTCGTCGGACTCTCATAGCCAGAAAAGTTAAAAATTCTGAATAGCAGGTTTTAAGATACTCGAGTACATTTGGTACCCTTTAGACGTACAGTCTATGAATCCTTTGAACACACTCTATTTTTACTCCTAACTTCTACCAAATTGCATCATGTCACAATTTTGGCTGACGATGGACTGACTTGACTTGACTGACTGGTACTTTGAAGTTTTAACTACTACATCATGTGTTATGCACTACTCATCTAAAATAATAGCTACAGAGCCCCTCAAGGTGTTCTGTGTCAAAATATTTTTGCCAATGTTACAATGGTTGTAAATATTAACTGATGGACACAAAAGTCAGTCCACAGATTATAACTCGGTAGAATTTAGTAAAAATTTTAGAAAAGTTGATTCTGACGTATTGCGCTAAATGGCTCTTATTTTTGAATGCAAAATAAAGTAAAATTAAGCCAGAAACAGAAACAATTTGTGACCATGAACTGAGAAAATCAAGTCACAGAAAAACTTTATATTTTTCAAACTATTACAACAGTGACATAATTACAGGTTGAGTTTTTGAAAATACGAGGATGTCGAATGTCGACTTTGTAACATCGTACGACAACTGGTTGTTGTAAGAACAAAAGTAACAAACCGTAAAGTTTACAAGAAAAAGGAGAAGTTCATTTGAACTAAACACAAAAAAGTGGTCCTGTAACTCTGTAGGTATAAAACTTCTGAAAAACCCCCTATACGGACAATTAAATTTCATTAACATCACATCGTTACACCCACAACAACCAACAAAGAGCGGAAGTCTTAAGTCTTGGGGTTATTTTTTATAAATGAAGAACTGACAGAGAAGACTGAGAAATCCCAGTCGCCCGTGAAATGATACAGTCGAAAGAGTTTCACTTGAAATTCCTAAGGAGTACGAATCCATAGATACAGGGTGATTCATAACCTCTTGACCCAACTTGAGAAAATTGAGCCGTATGTGTAATGTGTTTTGTAGGAGCAGAAAAAAATTGTCCTATAAAGTTGAGCAATTATCCCAGAAAACCTTATCGAAAAATGTATATCTCAATTTGAGAACATTTTGAATAAAAATTGGTTTTAAAAGTTAGGAACCACACCGTATACCCAAAAACAACAAGACAAGCATTTTTCTTTGCCTTGCGATTTTTACAATGCAAATGAGTTGTGTTTGTGTTTGTATTTTTTTACTCGCTTCCGCACACGCCAACCCAAGCATGACTTTTTTTCCTTAGCAATGCGAATGCCAGATTGCCACTGCAATTCCAATTCCATTCGTGTTGAGTGTCGAATGTCATTGTCAAACTGAAGCTCAACAAAACCTTGGACCTTTCAGTCATTCTCATCTCAGAGGTCGTCTTCAATGTTAAAACAAAGATTTAACGTAGAATTCCGGACAATGTCACAATAATACGTTCTTACAGAAAATTCGTAGAATTAAGAACCACAGTCTCTAAATAACCCTACAGTTAAAGTCATTAGCAGTAGAGTACAGTAAATGTATTTTATTTTATTCCCAAAGGTGAGCAATGTAAAAAAAGTTCTAGAAAAGACCTTCAATTTCTAAAATGCAGGGCACGACTATACGCAAACTAGACATTTTATTTAGATCTAATTCTGTTCTTCAATTAAGGAATATGACGTTTAAACTAAAGTTGTTTGCACCAATTGTCTCGAGCACAAGAGTGACCAATTTGTGCCCGACAGCTTTTGGTTCATTACAATTCTGAAAAATTCATTCCAAACTAAGCATATCTATAAATTCTTCCAATACGTATTATAAAAATAATCAAAAATGAGAAAGTAAGTTTTTGTGCCAACGAAATGCTCATACATATTGTGACACGTGGCGCTCGAGTGAAATGCTAAAAATATGTCATACACAATTTGGGTACGTAACATTTTAGTCAGTCACACTAATTAACACCGACCCTGACTTACTCAGCAATCTGATATACGTATGTTACAAGCATATGTAAATTTCCATGGATAAAACATTAATTTTTAAGATTAAAATGGTTTCCGGTTTTAAATTGAATGTCAAAGTTTGTTGAAAGTTGAAACAAAAGAATTAAATTGGGAATTCTGTTCCTGGGACACGCAACGCAGCGCAACTCTAAGCAAGTTGAGGTTGAGGTTGAAGTTTCATTCGTATTTTAACCCGGAGGTCAATGAAAGTTTGATATGACACAAGGAGTATTTTTAATCTGAGCTTTACATATGCACATTACATACAAAAAATACACTCAGGAAGTTCACTTCCTGACGACAGTTTTACAGGAATGATAGAAGCGAAAAAGTATTTATCAAATGTACTCGTGCCTGCCTCGTGTCGCGTCTTTGAAAGTATACACATAGTCCATGATTTTAAATATTTCAATACTGCGGAAATCTTAAGAATTTTTAAAATGAAACGTGGTGTCCGTGTAGGAAATACACCAGTCTGAAATTATAACTTTGCTAAAATAAATACCCATTTTCATTAAATTATAAAGACCACGTGGCAGTGAAACTTAATACGCATTAAATTGGCTCGGATCAGGTGATCGCGTCGTGGGTTAGGTTTCTTTGTCGTACAACCACTCGGCTTGTGACATTTTGGAAGTTAAAACTCTACACATATTTTATGGTCCGCAGACCGATCCAGTAGACTAGTAGTTATAAAATGCCCGGCCAAATGCCCAAGTAATATTCCCCTCTCAAAAAGCTACATGTGCTTCCCCTAGCTTTTCTTCCAGTTGAGTGATTTTGTAAAGGAAACACCTGCAGAGCTTCCCTCGACTCGTTGCATTCCATTGATCGCTAATTTAAAACATCCACAAACCAACACATAAAACTATTCCATTTGTGTGTGTTCAAAAATTCGTCTAGCTAAAAAATGTGTGACCATGACCAAAACTTATTACTCAGATGAAAAATGAATGCCTAAAATTTCAGGATGGGCGGCTGAGACAGGAATAGAGTTGATTAAAAATTATGGATTCTATTATTCCTTCAATTTAAAATAATCATTGTACGTACGTACAACCGCCCGCGCCTGCCAGACGCACTAGATTTAGAAGAACAATATTAAGCAAGCATCCGTTCCAAATTCATCCAATTTTTTTAAAACTTTTCTGAATGTATTTGAATTTTATTTTTTAAGCACACAGGTTGTTATTTCCATAATAATATTCATAAAGAATTGAAAAATGTGTTACAACATACACAGACTGTCTGGTAATTCAATTCAGGATATTAATGTATGAGTTTTAGCCCATCTGGTCGACAGGAAGTTGAGGACGGAGGGAAAAATAAATAATTTTAAGACATTTGGCCTTTGGCGTCATATGGCAGGCAGGACACTAATTTCTTCCCAACAAGGAACCCATTTTTCACGTGAAAGCCTTACCAGCTGAGAAACCTGTCTTACGCACGCACAAACTTGACCAATTTTTGGCAACTAAAAAGAAGCATTTCAACCATGATCTTCTGGGGATTTTACAATGAAGCCACAATTTATACTTGAGAAATCAAAAATTTGTTTTAGTCAAATGAGACTTTTACATGTGAAAGGGGTTCCTTGTATGACATGACATGACAAGAGTTGAAAGCACAAGCTGTTCTATGTATTTATGAACAAAAAAGCAGATACTGTATTTTTGTGGGTCCAATAATCCAAGACGAGATCTTTACATTACAGATGGAATACATTTTCATTATCAACTAAAAAACCAATGAAATGACCCATTGACCTGAACTAATTTCATTCTTTATCAATTCTAAAGGAGAGAAAACTCGTTCGTTGCTCTTTTGCCAGCTTTACGTATAGCTATTATGGCTTGCTCCATGCCACAAATTATTGTTGACAGGACCTAACGGACTTGTCAAGTTTAATCCCAATTGAGGGTGATAACCACTAATCTGAACCTCATAATTGTTAAATTGTGAGTTCTCATTACGCACAATAATGACTAAAAAATCAGGTTTTTATATTCAAGGCTTTGGCTCATTCGAAACTACAACTTTTGATTTCTACAAAAATCCCATAAGAGAATGCATTGGGATGAAGATTTAGATTTCTCTCCTCACCTACTTAATCCTTTCACACTGCATATTGCACTTGGACTTGGCTTTGGACATGAACTGCACTTCAATAAAAGTTGTAGTATTTGAATTTAACTTTGTCGACAAGTATGTAGTTTGTATAAAGTGAGTGAGAGAAAACAAACACAATGTTTGTATTCCTTCCACTACACACAAATAAAATGTACATGTCAATGTCTTCACATTGTATAGATACAACAGTACTTTTACAAATAATGGGAATCCATAAAGGGAAACGGATTTGTTATATAAAACAATGCGATTGTACTTCTTAAATTTCACTAACTTACAGTCTTCCTTCCATCAAAAGTATTAATTGTGCTATCTCACTCTAAATCTAACATTCTGCAATTTGGACTTGCATTTTCGATTTGGATTCGCAATGTCAATTTTATCCCACCATGCACTGAAACTTGAAACCTGTGTAAAAAATTTGCTTATGTCGGAATTATAAAAATTATCGAATTAACGTTGTGTCAGTGAGCGACAGAACGATTCTGAGTTTAATTTATACATATGAGACATTGATTTCTAGCAGGCTCCTTTATACGGAGATAATAAACATCTCATCCACACGTTCTGATACATGATTTCCATACCTCAGAATTAACTACAAGTAATTTCACTCTTTATTTTAGAAAAATCAGTGCATTGTAAAAAGAATATTCCCAATTGCCTCTATTGTGATGTAACGAAGAGGATAATTGAACTAACTTAAACTATAAATTAATTCTGTCTAACTATTTTTGGATGTTAGAAGGCGTAAAATCATTCCACTCCATTGGCGTCATTAAATGATCACATTAAGAAGCGTGGCGTCAACTCAATTAATTACATTTCCATGTGAAGAGGCAAATCAGAAATAAATCATTCCTATCATTTAATGCCATTAACGTCCTCCTTCCTTACAAGGAAAGTCTTCAAATGTCCAGTACATTATAAGTGACAGGACAAGACCTTAGCGGTGTGGTCATTCTTAGTATTTAATGAATTAAGATTCCGAACGTGAAGATTTGGCAAAGGCCTCCGCAAAATATTCGGTTAATATCTGTTTTACACACGGATACTGTCCCTTGTGAGCACTCTGAGACAATTCTCACTCCCACACATTGATTAATTGGATTGAGTTGAGAACTTGGACTTGGACTTCCATTCTCTTAAACTCAAAATGCCTGAAATAGGAATAGTCAAGTGAAGTGAACTACTTTCATTTATAATTCAAGCTTTTACTTAATATTCAACCTTGTAAAAGAAGAGCTAATGTCGACAAAGACATCCACATATTCTTAAGACACAATAATCTGGCACGTGGATCCTTTCCTTCTGTCAAAAATCCATATTTGTATAAATTATAGAGAAAACCGTCAGGAAGGTCCTTACAAGTACATACACGATTTTTGCTAATGTCCGAGTGCCCTAGAACTAGCTGAGTTGAGACGAGTCAAATTAATTAATAATTAATTGGAATTTGTAAGTTGGAGAGAGCCTCAGCTGCGTTGGTTGTGCAGCCTATATAAAACTAATTAATTCCTTACAATAAAACGTTGGAATTTGTAGTCTACTTCCAGCTCATAAATTAAAAGGCTCCCGTAAAATGCCCAATTTGTGTCGGTATACAATATGTTACCATATTAGCTTCGAAAGCTAATTTCCAAGTAGTAAAGAATGTCATTATTTCGGCAATTATTATTATGATGCATAATACCCTAGTAGTAAGATAACTCTATAATTAAGAATAAATAATATACCAATATGTAACTACTACTACTTGAAGATACAGAATAATTTCTATTTGATTCCACGACAATTTTTAAAACGCATCTGACAATCATGAGCTTTGATTTATTTAACACAGAACTCCATGCGCAACTAACAAAGGCACTGGAACCGTTGAACCCATAATGAAGGAACTAAAACTGTAAAGCATTAAAATCCTGGAATACTTTTTCTAAAACTCATGCGTCTTAGAACTGTTCTTCTATTTCAAACTTTAATATCAGAAACACTTCCCATTTTATTTTGCCTTATTTTCCTATTACCCAAATAAATGAGACATGTCGTGCCTACTATTTAGGTGGTACAGTCATCTTATGACTCAGCTCCTTAAAGTTAATGGTGTAACACGTACACCCGCACCAAAATTTCGACCGTTGAAACCTACCTGTCTGAGTTACCTTAGAATAGAAAACTCTGAAAATTGTCTCGAGTCCTAGTCCTAGTCCTGAGAGGATGAGTAATTTGATATACAATAATACAATTCACAATGCGTCATACCCTGTCCGTAAATGTACTACTATTTTACTATTTCTTACGTACGTACACGAACGGTACACAGTCCACGGTCTTACAAACACAACAATAGACAATAATGGTTTAATCTCCACGTGACATGCTCTCCTGTTCTCAGGTGTCTTATTGTGTTGTAACCAACTCATGATTGGCTCAGCTCAACTGAATCGTGATTTTAGTTAGTTACGGTAAGGTCTGACCATGAACCGATATCATAGTCTATGTTGCAGACCACTACAGATTTCAATACAACTAGAATTTGGTCATAGTCATAACACTCAAGTACTTACTTGTAAATTCTGTTTGATATATTTTTTCTGAATTTTAAAAAATGCTTCACTATTGGTGTAGTAAATATTTTAGAATATAGAGTTTGTTTTCTTATTAAGTTGAGGTGAATTGTTACAATACCTTCTGATTTATTTTGATCTCACCAATGAATAGTTCATTAAAATACAGCTTAAAATATTTTAATTATAATATTTTTGCCCAATAGACAGAAATTACTACAACACGTACCAGAAAGACGTTAATCGAATAGACAGGTTGCTCATGAGTTAACATACGTAATTTTTTTTTGGATTCATTCTGTACTGTTGATATTCATCCGACGACGCATTAGTATGATTAAAATGGAATGAAAGTGTCCGAGCCTATCCATCTGTCCCTTTATTTACATTTCCATTATTAAAATCAAGGTTTACTTTCCTGTTCTCACCTTGAGAAGGGGATTCTGTCTGATTCTGATTGCACTGATCTATTACATTTACATTGTACAATTACAAATTGAATGTCATCCTCTGAGCTGAGACTTCTATTCTATTTTATGACCTCGTATGTTGTCACAGACAATGCTATGTTATCATTTCTATTAGAAAAAAAAGGCTTGTGTTTCTGTCCACTGTCTGAGTGTGTATGCATGAATGACCAATGTCCAATCTGGTAAGAAGCGACAGCGTGGCACGGCATAGCGAACGTAAATTTGTAATGCACACAAATACATACATAATCGTTCACCAGTCATCTCTAATTGAATTTATTTCTGAAGGTCTCCTTGTAATTTCTACGGTCAATTTATCTAATTTTCCAACCAAAAATAAAACTAATGAATTTATTTGGATTCACTATTCACATCTGTCCGTGTTTACAATTTACATGACATGCAAGCTGTATTTATTTCTCGGAAAATACAATACGGTCCAGCCGTTGTTGCTGTATTCTGAAAACAGGCACCTTTTTCTACGAGGTGTCCCGTGTGTATGAACCCTTTTATGTCTCACACATGAGCCTCTTGGCAAAAGACGGCTCCTTATTATCTTTCTAAGAATTTCATTCTGTGCACCTCAAAAGCCTCACAAAAATTCAATTTTGATAAGAAACTATAATTTCTTAATAAAAGTTCGAGTGTGATAATAAGAGTTCATGTGTGACACCCTGTACACAAAAGGTGTGGGTTGTAGTCAATTGTAGTCGTGTGGTCGAGTGAATCATGGAGCTTAAAGGATTGCCTAAACCTCTAAATTTCCAAGCCATCCAGGTGAGTCTTTCTTTTTGGGTCCACTGTCTACTCTCTATACTGTACGTTCTACGGTGCACCTGCACCACCTTCGGCACATAAATATTCTGTATACATGTAGTCATCCTAATTTTCTTTCAAGACCACAAAACCTATTTTTTCCCTTGGAAATTACATTTACGTACAGAGGTGTAAGTAGTGTTGAGGCTTAGTCGACCAAATCGATGAGCATTCATGTTTTCCATTTCAACAAAGTGACTGGTCGTATTTTTTAAAGAATACAAATGCAGTTGGACACATCACATTTTTCAAACCCTTTCAAAGATTACGCGGGCAACTCTTTGACCTTTTGAAGCATTTATAGATATTTTGGGAAAATGTTATGAAATGAACATCCTATCAGAAGATTTTGTGCTGCGAAGGTGTTGGTCCGAAAAAATACTACGGAGAAAGTATAAAGAACCACCCTATCCTATTATTCCCCACAAGGCGAGGCTCTGCCAAAAAATGGTCAACATGCATTTGAAGAGCACTCACATTCATTCTCCTGAGTGTTATTTACGATACGCACTAAACGAAAAATCCAATCTGAGGATACGGGTCATAAATGTTTAACCAGAACACACGCAGGTGCGAAAAAATAGGCAACCAGGAACAACGACATTTGCGTTGATTTTCCTTCTTTCCTTTTGCTTACTCTTGTGAAGAAATCGATTCAGTGAGTCGGCTGAAAACGAAACTTACTACAGTAGACGCGGAATGAGAATGCGAATACAGGGAAAAGGAGCCCAAGTTTGAGAGTCTCTACATTTCGGGATTTATGTGGGGTCAGGTTTTTGACACATCTCTGGGTCTGGGACTTTCTCCCTCTGGATGGAGAAAGAGTACATGTCGGTCGTTCACTCAAGAACTCACTACAAAAAAAGTAGGTCACTAGCTCCGGAGACTCACCTAGGTTAATAATGCCCATTTTCAGCACTGACACACCTAGTCGTTCATATGTTATGGTTCATGGGCTTGTTTTTAGGGCAAATGTACTTGACCTATCTATGTATACCCGCATGGCTTCAGTTCTACCTGGCTGTATTATTTTATTATTATTGTGGTGATTTTATTTCAATTTGACAAAATGGGATGGCAAAAGTATTCCATCTATATCGCAAACATATCTGAAGATATAGTCCATTTGTTTAAACTAAACTGAGAAATATTCAGAGAGACTTATAAATTTGACATCAAATTTTAATTCGTTGATTCAATATTTTTTTAGTAATTCAGCAAAAGAACGTGTTGGTCTTTGCATGGTGTTATTTTTTGGTGAAATTAAAAATTCAGATTGACTGTAACACATGAGCCACTTAGACTCTATTGTTCGTAATAGATACGAGAGAAGAAGAATTGAATTCAAGTTGAATTGGCTGAACTAGAAGTTGTGGCCTTCACGTTGCGCTATGTGCAGACTGGCATTATTTGCAATTTGCTTGTGTTTGCATTACACTCAGCCAGCTCGGCTTGGCTTGGGCTTGGCCTGGATGAAAATGACTACTCCAACAATCTAACCTTTAAGGCTTTTGTAAAAATCGATGTATTCTGCAGTATGAGATTAGATTCGGTAAAAAGAATTCTCTCACCTTTCCAATGAAATATTTTCGATATGCCAAAGCCGTTTCATCACGGTCAATTTTAGGTTTTGGCATAGGACCCGTACATCCTCCTGATGACCCATTGTTAAAATCCTGAGGACTCTCTGACCCAGCACCTTCAACCCAATAGCCACCACGACGAGGGAGCACCACAAGGGGATACGGGGAAGGTCCAGTCAAAACATCCTCCAACAGTTCCTGTACAAAAATAATACAAATATTTAATATTTGGCGATTTTAATCATTACACGTACACTGACTATTTTTAGGTTGGTGGTCTTTAAGGAAATGTCTTTCCGGGTCACGAATATTTTCTTTTGTCCATCCAGGGTCAACCTTAAAATAAAATGATTTGTTTGCACTCTCATTTAATTACGTAATGTTGTAAGTAGTAGTAAGTAAAAGCGAAATTCCTTATGCACGTAATGCAGTGCTCACTTTTATTTGTCCTTCATTCGTGATCATGATCGTGACGAGAGTCAACCCCAAAATTTTTAAGTTTTCAATGTTGAAAGCTGAACTCCATCAAGCCATGTTCATGCTCATGTTTATTTGTAAAAATAAAAAAAGTGCCTTAGAAAAGGCAAGTGATCCTCGGGGGATGTCCATTCAAAAGAGTGAAATAAAAAAAATTCCACGCTCGGGTCT
>JAQIXO010000327.1:0-22875 GCA_034700305.1 Protaphorura armata
TTGCCATGGGATGCCATGGGGTTGGGATTCAATCCATGGGATCCCAAAGTTTCCCATGGATTACTTACGTGAGGGCATCCTTCTCTTCAAATATCAAAAGACACAACAAATTACTTCTTTTTAATTAACTAAACGTTTACATAAGTATAAGAACATAAGATTATTATGGGTATTGAAAGAATGGTTCAATCATGGATGAGATTAGAACGCCGAAGTACCCCTTTAGATGATTCAGAATATTTAAATTGGGAAGCTGTAACAGACTTTGGAATTTCATATCTGGTAGGATGATGAATGAGTCGTTTTCCGGGACGTTGAATACTCCATGATTGTAAATCCATGTCCGCCGGCAATATTTCAGAACAAGTATTCGAGAACTGTGTAATCGGAAAATAAAGCTGAGTTCAGTTTGATTATGATGACCATGTACTATCATAATAGAGCATGTAAAGTTTTATTTCGAAATAATGGAAACCGCGGGCGTATGAGTATAATCAATTCTACTATCGAACTTACCATACAATCTGAAATGCTCATGCGTCGAAGATTTGTCAAGGCGTAAATACAAAAATATCCCGTCAGGTCACCCAAATACGATGTCTTCTTTCCTGCCCTTCCCGTCATATTTAGCGTCAAATGTCGCAGATCTAACAATCAACATTGTAGTTGTATTATTAGTTAGCAAAGCAATTATAAATTGTAAGTAATATTAAATTAATTGACATATGCATCATTACTTGTCAAATTCCGAATGGATGGACGTGAAGCATCATATCTCTGAATCAATTCCAAAATCGTCTGTCTTCGGACTTCCATTGTCATCTCCTTCAGTGTCAGTGTGTTTAATTTCTTTCGTATAATCTCGATTTCTTCAATAGAGAAGCCTGTCATGAGTGATTCGATATCTTCAGTTTGTAATCGTCCATAAATATTTAACTTTTCTAGTCCTGACATTTCCGTCCATATTTTCTGAAGAATGTATGCCCCGTCCTCTGTAATCTTCAATTCCAATTCCTTCAAGTTTGGCAAAATGTCCAGAGTTTGTTGAAATGTCTTGAGAATTAATTTACATTTTCCAAGATTTAATGATTCCATCAATGGACAACATTCGGACCCGATAAAAAATTCATCTAGAACTTGATCCTTGGAGTTCAGTTGAAGAGACTGAAGAGCTGGGAAACTATTGTTGAAATCCCAAATGTTGATCACTTCCGTAGATCCGGGCAATACACATATTCCCAATTCCAAAAGTTTAAGCTGTGGCATCCGTGGGAAATGTGTTGGAATAGAACAATTGTCATGAATTCGAAGGGAAACAAGACTCTCTTTCATCAATTCAACCAAAGGCACCCAATACGATGTCATAATGGGAAGCAGCGATCCGTAGCTGACACTCAAATGTTTCAATTTAAGTCCTTCTGGTTTTTTAAACATTTTCCTTAACCTGTTTAGAATATCCGTATTGATTTCATGAAGTGATAATGACTCAATTCTTGATTCTCTTCCAATTTTTTCAAGGGTTTTTAATAATTTCAACCCGGCGACGGGATTCGTATTGTAGGTTAGGAGAGAAGAAATATTCTCAGCTGCTCTCAAAAGTTCTACAAAGAGCGTTGGACAAACTTTTATATAATCTTCGGTCCATCCACAGTACAGTGTCTTGAGATATTTGAGTGAAGGGGGTTCACAAGGCCCAGGGAATAATTTAACAACTTCTCGGCAGGATCGAAGTCCGAACTCACGTATACGAGGCATTTCAAAATATTGTAGATTAGGAGCTGATCTGAGTAATTGTGCAATATTCCGAATGGAATAGACATCACCACAAAATGAGAGGTCAAGTTTCGTCATCATTTCACCACAAAGATGAATAAATTGATTCCAGGCCTCAAACGTTGGATCAAAGGATCCGATCCTAAATTCTGTGAACGGAATACCAGGAGAGTTGTTGGACCCAAATAAATCAATAAAATTCGGGATGTTGACTCCAGAGTTAAATCCTGGAGGATCCTCTTCCCGGATAGTAACTTGGTATTTAGATCTGGCCGAGGGAAGCGACAGGTTTGTCCATTTTTTGCACACCAAACGACATGCCTTCAAATCCTTTGGTTTGACATAGCCAAATAGATTTTTGAGAACCTGTTGGTAAATAAATCAAACTGTCATTTCATTGTGTATTGTCAGAGTTCAGTACAGGATGGATTCGCTCGGACTTGCAAGGTAATTATAATATGATTGTTGCAAGAGAAAAGATTTGAGCATGTTTTAAAAAATATTCTTAAAGAAACAATCATACCACATCATTTAATAGAGGATGGTCTCCACGTTCAAGCCACATTCCCATGTCATTGTCACTCTCATCCCCGACCTCCTAAGAACGGTTCAAAAAAACGCATAAATTAGAACAGATTTCAGTTTCAGTGCTGGTATTATTCCAAATTCGGATTTGGATCTGATTGAATTATGTCTGACCGCATTAACAAGAAATCTCAGTTATTGTAGTAGTAAAGAAATATTTCTGAGTTCAATAAAATTCACTTACATGTAAATGTTGATTTTTATTCACTGTGACCTTCGTTGACTTTGCTCTCTTCTTCTTCGTCGGAGGCATTTCAAAAATTCACTTTAGTGAACTGTGAGTCTGTGGCCTGTCACAAATCACCTCAAGGAACCACTTTGTACAATTTTTGAGTTGAAAATAATTAAAATAAATAAATTAAATCCAATTATTTCTTTTTTTCCTCGTCTTTCTCGTGGATCCACGATTGTTTAAATACGGCGGTCTCCGTCGTCCGTCACACATTGACTCATTGCATATCATAGAGATAAAATCACCGACGATCTGACCATGCCAAAAATGCAATGTCATGCTATGCTTTTCTGGGAATTATCAGATTAGACGCCCAAGAGCTTCTAATAATAACTATATACAGGGTGTAGCAAAACCAACCATTCTCTTTGCATGCCAGTAGTATGCAAAAAGTAGGTTGGTTTTGCTACACCCTGTATATGACACAGGCGGTGGTACCATACATGGATTCTATGAGTTTACAGACAAATGATGATTCGGTGTTCTGGTTATAATTACTGCTAATTCGATAATACCATATGTTCCGATCAGATATTTTTAAGCTAATCGAAAATTTGATCTGACACTGACCGCAGTCCTTATTATCAGGTATTAGGGTATCACCAAAATCTCCATCAGTTCAGACAAGAGATAAAGAATATATTTGTAGTTCTATCTTTTATAGTGCTTTGCCGTTCATTTTATTTCCAATCCAAATATCAAAAGACACAAAATAATTTTTTATAATTCATATCAAATTGGTGTTGTTTACATTCACGGATCAAATATAAAATATTGAAAATTTTTATTAAATGGACCATGAATTGAATTTAGTAATAAATATTCTCCCTTTATAACACCACCAACATGGAGAAATGATATTTGAATTCAACTGAACTTAAAATTTAGAATCCGATTCCGATTCTGAACGAACGGATATGGCTTAAATGCCTAAATCAATTGAAAACTTTGGACTCGGGAAACTCCAATCCCCTTCATCGCTGTCGGACTTCCACCTGAAAGGAATAGTGTATTCTTTTCTTGGACGTTGAAAATTCCATGAATCCAATTCCATATCCGCCACCAATATTTCAGAACAAGCTTCAGAAAACTAAAAATTAAAAAATTAAACGAAAAAAATTAATGTTTTTCGGACCCACAGGGGTGCATTGTACTGGTCTAGCACAAGCGTAGACAAATTGAAAATAATAACAATAAGCTAGTGAACTTACCTGGCAGTCAGAAATGTTCAAGTGTTGAAGATTCTTCAAGGTGTACAAACCAAAATATCCCGTCAAGTCACTCAAGAACGTTTTGTGTCTGCGTTCCCCTGCTGTCAAGCTCAGCGTCATGTGTCGCAGATCTGGAAATCAATCACCATTCAGTTGTATTAATTATTAATTATGAATTATGAATTATAACCAGTGATTGATTTTGATTTGATTACAATATTACATTCTTACTTGTCAAATTCCTAATAGACGGAAGTGTCAAATGTTTTTTAATGAGTTCTGAAATCGTCTGTCTTCGAACTTCCTTGGTCATGGTCTTAATCTTAAACTTCTTTAGTCTTTTCCGTATGATCTTGATTTCCTCAATAGGAACTCCGGTGATGAGTGATTCGATATTACTTTCAGCTGATAAATGTCCAGAAATGTTTAGCTTTTCCAGTCGGGACATTTGAGTCCATATTTTCTGAAGAATTTCTGTCCCATCCACCACAATGTCCAATTCCAATTCCTTCAAATTCGGGAACATGTCAATTGCACCTTCAAATGTTTTGAAATTCACTTCAGTACTCCCAAGACTTAAGGATTCCATCAATGGACAACTTTCCGATCCAACAAAAAATTCATCCAAAATATTATTCTCGGAGTCCGAGACTAGTCTGAGATACTGAAGAGCAGGAAAACAATTGTTGAAATTCTGAATCTTGATCATTTCCGTAGATCTGGGTAATACATATATTCCAAAATCCAAAAGTTTCAGATTAGGCATCCGTGGGAAATTGGTTGGGACAGAATTAATATAATTAATTCGAAGGGAAACGAGACTGCCGTTCATCAATTCAACCAAATGAACCCAAGGCAAGTTGGTAGTAGGAAACATTGATCCGCATTTTAACTTCAAATGCTTCAACTTAAGTCCTACCGGTTTTACAATCATTCTGTGCATCACGTCTCGAATGCCCGTGTTGATTTCAGGGAGTGATAAAATTTCAATTTTTGACTCCGTTCCTAACTTTTCAACGGTTTTTAACAATTCTAAGGTTGAGGCAGGATTGTGAGTGATGAGCGTAGAAATATTCTCAGCCACGGTCAATAGTTCTTCAAAGAACGTCGGACAATTTTTTCTATATTCATCAACCAGTCCAGTCCCAATGTCAAGTGTCTTCAGACATTTGAGTGACGGTGTTTCACGAGGTCCTGGGAATAATTTGACTTCATCTGACTTGACACTTTGGCTTTGTGTGGAAATTATGGAACGAGGTCCAATTCCAAATTGAAGTATATCATAAGTAAAAGGCAACTCAAGGTATTTCAAATTAGGAGTGGATCTCAGTAATTCTCCAAAATCTTGAATCAAAAACACACTGGCGCTAATAGAAGTCAACAGAACAAACTTACTTGCCATTTCACCACAAAGTGGAATAAATTGGTCACCGAATCCAGTAGTCGGGTCAAAGGAGCCCAGAGTGAATTTTGTGAATGGTATTCCCAGGCAATTGTTGGAACCAAATAAATCAACGAAATCCGTGATGCGCTTAGCTTTTGAATCATCTCCATGGATAGTAACTTGGAAAGTAGATTTGGCCAAAGGAAGAGACAAGTCTGTCCATTTCTTGCACACCAAACGACATGCCTTCAAATCCTTTGGTTTGACAAAGACAAAGAGTGTTTTCAGAACCTGTTGGTAAATAAATCGATAAATGTGTCATTTACAATACAATACTGATTGCAAGAGAAAAGGCTTAGAGCATTCGTTTTAAGAACATATTTAAAAAAAAATCATACCACATCATTTAACAGAGGATGGTCTCCACGCTCAAGCCAAAGATCATTGTCATTTTCACTTTCATTCCCGACATCCTAAAATTCGTTCAAAAACAAATTCCTATTTATACTTATTTCAAATTCGGAAATTCGTATTTGTGTCAGTTTATTTGTAACCGGACAAAATACTTTTTAACATAATGAATTTCACTTACATGTAACTGTTGATTTCCATTCACCGTGACTTTCTTTGCGTTTTTCTCCCTCTTTGGAGGCATTTCAAAAAGGTAGCCCTCTGCTGCCTCTGCACCTTACCTCAAGGAACCACTTTGGTGCAATAAAATTTGAGTTGGTATTAATTACAAAATAAATTAATTAAATCCAAAAAGTATTTCTTGTCGTGCTCTCCTTCTCGTGTCACGTTTGTTTAAATACGGCGGTCCCATTCCTACCCCACACACTGCATAGAGATAAAATCATTGACGATCTGTCCAAGCCAAATTGTTAACCAATGCACTTCCCAAATTAATTGAATTCTATGAGTTTATTCTCACCTACAGACTAGAGGTGGCAAAGGGCCGGGCCGGCCCTGATTTTCGGACGGGCCAGGGCCGAAAAAAGTAAAATAACTTCGGACAGGGCCGGGCCAGGGCCGTGTAGAGAAAGGCCGGGCCGGGCCAGGGCCGAGAGGAAAAAAAGCCGGCCCTAAAATTACTCCAATTTTCATACAAAATCAAAATAATTTTTACTGATAAAGCTATTTTTGCGCAAAAAAGTATTCATAATGGACTTGACCGTGCTGGATCTGGACTGGACCAAACCGTGCACAAGTTCTGTAATGAGGATTTACCATTTGAAAATACACTTTAGGGCCGGGCCGGGCCGGTTAAGGGCCATGCCTAAAAGGGCCGGGCCGGGCCAGGGCCGGCAAATAAAATTTTTCTGGAGGGCCGGGCCGGGCCAGGGCTTCAAATTTTAGGGCCGGGCCGGGCCAGGGCCGAAAAATTCGGCCCTTTGCCACCTCTACTACAGACTTATTCTATGAAATTACACAGATTATGGACCTTTTCGAAGTATAATTATTTTGACATAATTATAAAATTTTTTTTAATTTTTTCTTAAATCTGTTGTTGTGTTGTTGACCCACCAAGCCACCCGTGCGAAAGAAAAATAAATAAAAAGGAAAACCCAAGAAAAACCCCATAATTATAATATCAGAAAACGGGAACGAATGCAATTCGTAAAAATTAACGCTACATTCAGTTGGAAAATATGGGAATCCATACGGAGATTCCATACCACATACATCGCGATTCGTCAATTTAATTAGGGGAAAATAAAATACCTATAATGCAATTTGAGTATTTAATATTATAGACGATGACTTTATTTAGTGCGCATGGTGGGATCGTGGCGCGTAAAGGTGAGGTCCGGGCATCGATTCCTACTCGGGGCATCATACTTCTATTTAGTTATTTTTGCAAAATAAATTAACTACAACATAACTAAGGTTCAATCCGTCGTCGGATTTTGAAAATATTTTTTTAACACTGAAAATTAACTGAAAAACACTTTTTACAAATTTTTTAACCCATAAAATCCTATTAGAAAAAACTACTCCAAAAAAGTGCGACTCAGACGATTTCGCGCCCGGATTCAAGGATAAAGGAAATGTCCGAGTCTATAATTCATGAAATACCGAACCGATTGCTCTTACTTGGTTGTGTATGTTCGTATGTATGTTCTTGAGAGTCAGCCCAGGAGGTATGATAAGGTATTAAAGGTATCGACTCGCTACCTTGAGCTTGGCGACGAGGCCAATAAATAAGGCCTATTGCGCTCTAATCTATACATTGTGGATGTGCTCAAATCCGTAGTTACTCCAGAGGTAATAATACCTTTACAATAGACTATACCGTATACTCTTACTTGGTTAATTATTGTGCATTATCATTTACGATTAATGTAATGTTATGTTCTGGGAATAATTATGTGTTGCATGAGATGTGTGTGTGTGTGTGTCGTGTGGCTAGTGTCTGGATTGTAAGGAAATCAAGGTAAAATGGTAAATCGGCCAAGTTTGCGTTGGGACTGAGGTGATTTGCGACAACTTCACCGAGACGGTGTGGAATGACCGGGAAACAGAATTCAATTCAAATTGAAAAAATAATTGAAGGAATTTTTTTTTAATTTGACGAATATTTAGTCAATTTAGTGTTTTGGAAAGGTCATTAATTGCGGTCACCCGAGTGTTCAATGCCTCCTAACAGGAAGCGAATGAGGAAGACGGTCAAGGTAAATATTGTCTAAGTTTTTATGACCTTAAGTTTATTAATTTAATAGTTCAAATAGTTTAGTAATTAATTGATTTTGTTTTTAGGAAAATGGAAATCAAGCAAACGGCAGGGGTTCCAGATTTGGTGATGGGAGTGATGACGCACAATGGCTTGAACGTCATGATCATCCACTGTTAAATGATGTGGTATGTCTAAAAATAACTAAACTTCTCGACTTGATAAAAAATAATTCATTTTGGAAAAAATAAAGCCTTCTATCCGAATCCTCATATACCTACTCATCAAGTCTCTCTGTACTCTAAAAGGAGTTGAACGGCCCACTTCGAACACGTATTGATTGATTTCCTTGTTGCAGGTACTCCTGATACTCTTCCAATACGTAAAGCCACATGAATTGATGTCATGTCGTTCGGTGTGCAAGAAATGGAATCAAGCATCACTTCCATTGGCCAGATCCATGTTGAGTGTCACAATTTTCGGGGAAAATTTACCTTCTTTATCTGGTAGCCGTTGCCAGGAAGTCTTGTATTATCTTGGACATGATTTACCTGACAATGAGAACTTGGAGGCAAATACTCGCCGAGTCAATGATTTTGTTGAATTATTTGGCTCGAACAATTGTTTGGGTATTCCATTCACAAACTTCAACCTCGGATCCTTTGACCCTACCGTTGGAGCCGGCAAGGAATTTTTTGAGCTTTGTGGGGATAAGATAAAGAGAATTGATCTGAATAGAACACGTGAAGTTCATTTAGTGGAACATGTCGGAGAATACCTCAGAATGGCTCCAAAGTTGGAATACTTTAAAATGCCATACACTCTCCAGTCAAGGAAAGGTGGAAGTTTCAATTCATTTTCTGAGCGAGGAATACCGACTCTAAAATGTCTGAAGACGTTAGACATGGGACAAGAAATTGCTCTTCCAAGAAGAACACACTGTCCAACTTTTCTTGAACATTTTTTGACTGCAGCCAAAAACATTTCTACGATCATCACATGTGATACAAATTCATTGGACAATGTGGGGCTAGAAGTTTTGACGTTTCTTGAGAAAATTGGACGAGAATCACAAATTGACACTTTGTCACTTCCAACCATTGAAAATGAACATTTGACCTCATTGAAGCAAATGTCTGGGTTAAAATTGAAACATGTCAGCGCTAAGCTTGACTTCTTTATTTGTATAAGAAGCTTCGAGTTTGTTGAATTAGTGAAGGATAGTGTGATTTCCCTCAAACTTCATATCAATGATTCCATTCCGGACTACTTCCCAAGGATGCCCAATCTCAAACTTTTGGATTTGGTACTCGACGAGGTGGACGAAATTGGTGTTGCGAAATATCAGTGAAACTTTTCCAGCTTTACAATACCTCAAGCTAGACACAGATTATGAGGATTCAATGTTTGATGGATTTCTTACTGACTCTGAATGTTGTCCAAGAATGGAGTCATTGAACTTTGGAAATTTTATAGTGAATCTTCAAATATTTGAACGTACTTTGGACGTCTTCCCAAACTTAAAGGAGTTGGAATTGAAGATTACAGTAGACGGGGCGGAGATACTTCAGGAAATATGGACACAAATGCCACAGCTGGAAAAGTTAAATATTTATGGACGATTACCAGCTCGACATGGAGTCGAATCAGTCATCACGGGCATCTCAAACCAGGAATATAAGAAAGTTGACAAGAAATTGAAATTGAACACACTGAAAGATATGACGATGGAAGTCCGAAGACAAACGATTTTGGAAGTAATTCATGAGCACAGAAAATTTCCGTCCATTGGGAATTTGACAAGTAAGAAAATCAAAAATAATGATTTACTTTATATTTTGAACTGTAGACTATAATTATATACACTTATATATTTACCAGATCTGCGACACCTGACATTAAATATGAGGTCAAAGCCTGGGAGACACAACCCCCGTGTAAGTGATGTGACAGGATATCTTGGTATTTACACTGTGATGAATCTTCGACACTTGAACATTTTAGACTGCAAGGTAATTTTTCTCAATGTCATTGGAAGTCACTGCTCAAGCAGTAATGCTTTCACTGCAGTGCTCTAAACTAATTTCATTTGATTTGATTTGATACAGTTTTCTAAAGCTTGTTGTCAAATATTGGTGGCTGATATGGAATTGGATTCATGGAATTTTCAGCGTCCAAGAAAAACACACATTATTCCTTCGAGATGGAATTCCGACAGTGACGGAAGGGATTGGAGTTTCCCGAGTTCAAAAGTTCTCATTTAATTCAACACTTGAATCGCGTCTGCTCTTTCAGAATCCAAGTAATAAATTAAAACTTCGTTTAAAGTATTACGTGGCTGACATCGGCTTTCGAAAATAAATTTTTTACTCGTATTGATTTAACTTTAATAATTGTATTTTGTATTCTTTTATCGAGTGAGAGATTACAGACAGGTGAAGGTTAGACATATAAAGCCCAACTGTAGATATACTAGTAGCTTAAAAATACATAAGAATTTAACTTTTTTTCAAGAATTATGTCTTGTAAAAAACCTTCGAGTTTTATTACATATAACACTAATAAAATTAGAGTAATTAAACCTGTGCGCACATAATCTAGATAAAAATGTCCAAACGGTGGACAATATTTCAAGAGCACCTCGCCACAACTTAATAATTTGTTGTGAGCAAACACATACACACGCCGTAAGCACATTAATCATACATTGTGATAACATTTTGACCTGTATTTGTATTTTCAACTCCAACATTTCAACTCCAAATACAATGGTAGCTAATATAACAAAGACTGAGACAATTTTGAGTGGGATTTGAATCAAACTCATTTTCATTGGTTCTGGGTCGGCCTTGTGTTCAGGAAGATTGAAAAGTAATCGTGACATGATTGATTGCTTAGTTTCTGGAGACACAGTCCACATTGCTGTATAGTGAGCTTCACTGAGTTCACCCATAATATTCCATCTTGTCCAAATTCCAGATTCCAACAAAGCTCGAATATATGATTTGACCAATTTCTGAATGTAATTTCCTGACACTGACGTGTGATAAATATCTACAAAGGGGTGGGCTGGACCTATATGGACTGTTACAGTGCTATTTGTGAACATAGCTAAGTTTCGGTCAACCGACATACCGTTGGGCATCTCAATAAGTGCAAAATTACTCGAGAAAGATTTATTTCCTATGTTGGTTTGAATCGGGGTATGACTCAAAATACCTATGTTGAAAGTTTCAAATGTTTCTTCGTTCACGTAGCCTTCAGTGATGTATATGTAAGACATTCTTTTCAATATTTCTTCACAGTACGTACAGTTTTTAGTGAAGCGAGGAACAATATGAGAGAACTTCTCTGTATCAATTGCGTATTGTCTAGAGAAACTTCCAATTTCAAACTTACTGTCCGCCAACTCCTTCAAACTGGTTGGGAATGTAGGATAAGTTGGTTTTGACATGAGGGAGGTAAGAATCCCAGCGTAGCCGTTTGTTATGACAATGGTGGCTAAATTCCATAACAAGAAAATTAATAAGCCTTGGCGGTTGAGTCTGCCAAACAACGATGATCCTTGGGCTACCAATGCACCAAACACTGATGTCACCACGAAGAATAGGTCAGGCACACTTCGCTGTTTACAAAACACGACAGCAGCACTCACTAGAAGTAAGAACAGACATGCGCAGACCCATGTACCTGTATCCATGGATGAGAAGAGCGCCATAATATTTGTGTCTGATATATACTCTTTACCAATGACGACAATAAGACGATATGGACGAATATCTAGAGTAATCACATGATCAGTTTTATAAAGATAACTTTCAACACCGGCATCAACTAATTTATTATCACCATTGAGAAAACCAAAATGGATATAGTCACTGTTCTTATCAAACTCCCACATTGTGAAGTTTAGACGATCGGCTATTTCAATTCCCGCGCAGACCCCTGGAGAAAGTGCACTGCTGTGTTCTGCAACCAATCCGTTCCAAATGCCATGCAAGGAAAAAATTGACGATGGTGCACATGTTTTGAATTGTACTCTCTGTTGGATGAAAAGACTAAAGTGGTTTGACCAGACATAAACTGGAACTCTGTTCCTGTTTTCATGTTGTGTCTTCCAATGCTGATTCACGACATTGATTGGATCGTCATCTCCATCAAACTCAGATTGTATTAATCGAAGATCCGTTTTCATGCCTGTCCCACACATATAGCATATTAGATTCATCTTATTGCCATTGTTTACTTCAATCAAACTTGCATCCTGTCCGAATGACATTGCCAGCAAATTGTAAAGTATGATGCTTCTTTCGATAGGTATGTGATGGCCAGACAGGGCGACGATCAAGTCCTGCTTGTTGTTCACCACAATATTATGGGTCATATATAAAAATAAATCGTGAATATTTTTTGCGGGCTTAGACACACACATGATTTGCACTCTGCACTTTGCGAACTTCATGGCTCCATTAGTTGGAATAAATTCTTCAAATTTCGCAACCTTCACGTTGTATCCAGAAAGGTCAAACAGTACTGTCGGTGTTGCAATCTTCCGTACGTTATTCAAGTGGTAGTCTAATTCAGTTTGACAAAATTCGATGTCGCTGTGTCCAACGAATGTTGTCACGCAACCTCTTATGCTCTTGTAGAAATTTTGCACTTGACTTGAGAGTTTGGGTGGTGGTGGTGGTACATCCAAGCTGTGCCCGCTCGAAAAAATAACTAGAAGTACTAAGTATACGTGGACCCTCTTCATTTTAGCTGCTAATTATTAAAATTTTCAGCTAATACAGTCCGTTTCAGGTGGATGGACAACTAGTGCTTAAAACGTTAAAGATTGGAGTTGATGTTCGTCGCTCGGTGTTCCTGAATGTATGGCGTTGATGTATGATGAGAAAGGTTGCCGTTGTGCTCATGCAGACAATTCCCAAGTCAATTTATATATTTATTATAATCCCGATTAGTGTTCCTATGTACAAGTGTTTATCTAACTAGTGCAAGACATGATCTACAAACATCGATACTCAAGAACGACAAAGTGGTGCTCCAGGTTTCAAATGTATTATGATTAAAACATCAGGAGAATTCAAAAGACGACAAACCATCATATCTTAAAGAATACTAAACCTGCTGCCCGCTGCTACAACTGAAATTGGTTATTGGATTTTGAATTAATATTAAAGATATATCAACATCCAACTCAGCGAGATTGTCAAAACTACTTTGATCCCTCGAGTAATCACAAATGACAGATCGATACACGAGGTTTCGTGAAATATGAGTTATGGCTGTAAAAATACTTAGCTGGCAGGCGGTGATTGGCTCGACCATCTCACTATTCTAGCTTAAGTTATTTTAAGTAATTTTATTTTTCAGTTGTTCTAAACAACATGCTATACATGTTTGAATAATGTAACACCCATTGGAAATCAAATTGGTTATTTTACTGAATTGAATGGCTGTATGGTACATTATGACTTTAATAAAAATTTCTCTGACTCTGACTCTGAGAACTGAAGTATTCGGTAATCCCGTGGGAACAACAGAACAAGCTCAAATATGTTTTATTATCACAAGACATTTATAAATCCAAGGTCCATGACAAACCTTTGTGCCCAAAAAATACACAATGTTACCGCGTTAGAAGAATTTTATTACATTTTTATGTCACATTAATTTTATATGTACTATTTATAACAAAATGAGAGGTTACAGATAATAGATATTCCTAGGGTGCTAGGCTATTACCTATAAGATATAAATAATGTAATAATTAAATTAGAACAAATGTCTAAAGTAGAGATGAATGTTGATCTCTCAATCGTGAGAAAATGCCCCACTGAAATTCGTATTATCCTCATGGATTTCACATAAAGCTTGACAGATTTTTTCTTTTTACCAGTAGCGCTCACATTTTGTAGAAAATTTGAAAATTGGACTGACAGACCTGTCAGAGTATTGCAAAAAATTGTACATATTGTCAAAATGGATGTGGCCAAACACCCTAGCGTCATCATACAAATGAATCCCATAACGCCTATATCTTTAGAATAATTTAATTGGACGTAGGTGCTCAGAATGAATAATCCAGACGCTAAAATGTAGCCACAAGGTATCAATATATTGGAACAAGCGTTCATCATAATTGTATTCACAATTTGAACTTTTCTGTATTGTAGGACTTGTGATACGAATGCATCATGGTGGTACACACGCCCATTCGTATGCGCATGCGCATGTGTGTGTGCGTCTTGTTTCTTTAATAAGCCAATCATCGCATCCAAACAACCGACCAATAAGTAATTGTAGAAAATGCAAGAAGTAATGTAATGTGAAATCATGACACATTCCGCTAGGTGGGACATGATCAGCATCACTTCATTTGTACCTCCGGCCACCGTGTAAATACTTTGCACTTTTGTCATTCCAAATGTGATAAACGGGAAGTACAGGATCACGAATGAGATACCATTTAGCAGTATGAGTTGGACGTACCTCTCCAAAATTTTATTCTGCTTTCCACCTTCAATTTAAGAAGAAAAAAAACATACAAAAAAAAACTGGAATTTTGTGATAAAAAAATTTACACGGGTTCGTGTGTTCCACTTAATTATGATCCACCCTGTATATTAGTACCTTTTTCTGAGTGCCGATTTCCGTTCATCAATTGATTCATAAGATTCAAAACTTCTCGAGGATAAAATACTGTGTTTGCATGAACCATAGTGCCGAAAACGTATCCAACTGTGCGAACGGATTCGAATAATAACAATCTTGTTTGAACAGAACTCTCGGTGAAAAAATATTTGGCCAAAATAATCGTTTTGATGGAGGCGATGATAAACCAGAGATATACTCCTAAATGCCAAAGCACAAATGAAAATGGTCCAACGATTTTAAATCTTCTAGTATTTTTGTCAAATTCATATGGTAAGAATCTTGTTAGAGGACTAGAACTGAATCGAATGACAAACGTCAAATATTTTGCTACGACTGGCGACAGCATTTTTTGATATGGACGGCACGCGTTTGATATTTCGACTGTATTTGACAAAATATTACAACTCACTGTGCGTGGCGCGTGGCTTGTTGTACACTCTTTTTGGTAAACGTTAACCTCGCCGACTAAAATAGAACAGAAAACCAGTAATTAAAAATTCAAATTTCTAGTAGTAAAACTTGAAATTGACATTGGAAGACACTGGTACTATAATGGTACTTGTTGTAGTTGTAACCAGTGATGGATTGCATAATCTTGATACGCGTTTATTTATTTAAGCTGACAAGTAACTGAGGCTCCGGCTATGTAAACATTTTGGGTTTACAGCTTAATTGTAGGTAATTGCTTCGAAAGTATGCATGATATGCAATATTTACTAGAGTTTATTATCCCTGTACGTTCCGTGATTGCTGTTCATGTAACTTTTCCGAAAAGACGCCAATTATAATTTTTATTTCCATTACAATGTTCTGACAATTTTCTCGTCTTAAATTTGTAAGCAATTAAAATAATATTTTCTTACTCTACCACTGTAATAATTTACAAACTCTATTCTATTCTATACATGTGCTCGTCTTTTTCTACTATAAGACGTTTGTACAGTATAGCGTGGTTCATTGTCATCTCCTCCTCCTGGTGGCAAATAAGTTGGTCTTGGCGTGGCCGTTGGAATTCTAACAGGTGGAGCTGTGGTCGGGCAATTAGCTTTGACTTGAATTTCTTGAATTTTTTCACAATAATTAAATTGAATGGATGGAACCTCAACTGTTTTCTCAATTCTATTCACAGTCACATCCACAATGTTAGCAATTCGGACAGGGATAGGGAGTTCCACGACCTCTGGTGTGTATTTCTTTTGTGTAACTGTTTTTGGGACTTGGACCATGTAAGGGGCTGCGACTTGACGGACGTGTTGGACGTGGACTGGTTTGGATTTCCTTTGAACGATTGGAACGAGTTTGATACGATCGATTCTTTTTATGACCACGTTCTCTCTGACCCTTGGAACACGGACTTTGACAATTTTCTCAACTTCACGGATCCTTGGCTCAGTACGTGTTTCTTTGTCTTGGAGTGGGAGGACGATGGGGCATGGATTCTCTCGAACGTCAAAATCCTGTCAAATAATGAAACACACAGGTATATGTAAAATGTGTCTACTTGACCTCGCTATTCGATTGTTGGTTTAGATTGTATTCAGTAAGTGTAAGGCTAGATCGGTTATTCGGCGACCAAACTGGCTCAGGAATTCGGAACTGACTGTGAGAGTCCAATCGGTCACTTTGTTCTCTCAAGCTTGGAGGGCGAGGAGCATGTGGCAGTTGTGGTAACTCAGTATTAGTCTTCGATTTCTTATTAAACTTCTGAGTTTGAGTTTGTCCATCCTCAGTGTCAGACTCAAAATATCTCTTATTCGGTTTGATTGTTCTTTTGTGGTTTTCCGGTTGCCTTCCAAGTTGCTCATTTGACTGGTTCTCCAAATCCGAACTGACCTCTGCTAATGGTATTGCTGCTTCCGCCGCGTCAAATGAATCTGACAATATTTGAATTGTAATAATTAATTCACTGTGCTTACTTTATACATAATGTAAATAATTTATATGATCGAGGTTAGTGAGTCCATTCGGGTTTACTTGTGAATTTAAAGACAATCTTATAGTTAGAGCAGTAAATGGAGGACTAATATTAATTATACATTAGAAGAGTGGCATGACGAGTAAAGGTTAAATGTATCTAAAAACTATAAAACTTACCATAATCGTGGAACACTCTGCATGGATAATTACCCCAGCTAGAATTTTGTACAGGAACTTCACAAAATGCCACTGCTTTCCTAATCCTAGCATCAGTTTTGAATATTGGGTAGGCGCATCTGTTTCCTTTTTCAGTTAACCAGGATGAAGGAATGACAGCCACTTCTTCGTCCTCCACAAAGTGAACTATGGAGAACCTCTTCAATTCTGTCGGTTTGTAAATGTCTGTCATTTTGATCGGAATGCAAACTCACAACTGGGACTGGTGGAGGTTGAAAAGAATGCACTATTTCCGGAATACTCCAAAGGAACAAGAGAAACTCGGTTGTAACGACAGCCGATGTGTATCCACACAAAATATGTTGAGAAAAGTAGAAAAGTCTTTTCTTTCAAAGATAATTCGTCTTCGTTCTCACTTTCACTACTACTAAAAATTGAGTTCACATTTTTATTTGTGTCGTTTACCTGGGCATAAGAAGTAGCAGTGTATTCGCTCTGGCCTACAGCTTCACAACTTTCCACTCCGCTGTTCTGACTGTCAATGTCTAGGGGATTCCAAATTCCGTGATTTCCAGACGAATTCACTGATTGTCCCTGTCCGCTTTGCGCCACAAAACTTCCCTGGTTAGTGGTGAAGTTTACAGTTGAGTGAAGCACTGTCAAATTTCTTTTCACTTCTGTCCGAATTTTTTTGTTCAGATAATTTTTTGTTCAAAACCCTCCTAATTCGGTAGGAGGGTTTTGACATGTTCACGAGACAAAATTAATCTGAAGACTGAAGACCAGGCTTACAAAGCTATGGTTGATAAGAGCGCAATTTCGAATATGGCATTAACGGACAAAAAGTGAACGGGACGTCCAAAAAAGATCCAGTTTGATGTGAGACTTAGGAGGTCCATTTCTTGTCAGTTACTCACTGAATTCTGGACAATACTTCGCAGTCGAATGGACACCTTTAATAAGTCCATTTCTCTGGACTTCGAATGGACGTTTCAGCTTTATTCAAGCAGTCCAAAATTGGCCTGTGGTTTCCTGGGTAATTCCTTCCTATATGTGTGTATTTGAGTTTCAAATACAAGTACGTATTTGTACTTAAATACATCCGAGATTTTTTTTAGTGACTTGTATTTGTACTTAAATACTTTCCATAATTTACCATTGTATTTGAACTTGTATTTAAGTACATTCGAGATTTTGCCATTGTATTTGTATTTGGACTTAAGTTCTTTCGATGGTTGGTTCGTGTATTTGTATTTAAGTACTTTTCAAAAGTATTTGACCCAACTCTGTGGATAATCACATTCTTCAATCGCGATAAGCGATCAGACTGTTCTTTAATTTCTTCAGTCAGTTCCTCCTTGGCAGGGTTGATAATTCGAATTCGAAAAAAATCGGAATTATTTAAGAATCGGAATTGGAATCGGAATTCGTCAGTGAAGAATTCGAATTAATCGGAATTCGAGAATTCAAATTGGAGAATTAATTCGAATTGGAATTCGAATTGGAATTCCGAAGTAATCGGAATTAGAATTGGAATTCATATTCTTTTAAAATTCGAATTCGGATTCCGATTATCACCATTGAGTAGCCTAGTACGACGTTAATACGACGTATAACTTATAGAAATAACTAAATTGGAGGCCTTTTCAATGAAGGTAGGAAGTTTAGTTTTTCACAATCTTTTGGCCGCATGACAAAGATCTCATCTGAGTACAACCAATTTTGTCTCCAATATAATACTCGCTACACATCTAGGTATACTTAACTTAATATAGGGCGAGGGCGTCAATCAGAATCGAGACAGTTACTCGCAATTTCTTCTACTCAAGAGAGTCAGGCAAATCCAAGTATCAATATTTTGCGGACAAATTATTAGGAATTTGAACACCGTATGTATTCCAATGATTTATGGGATTACGTAAACTAAACACAAATCATTTTATGCATCTGCGTTCAAGCCGATCTTTCGAATAAATATAGAGCAACTGTGCTATTATTTTTGGAGAAAAGAAAACAATTTTAATTCGAATTCGAATTGGTATTGGAATTCTAAAAATAATCGGAATTCGAATTCGAATTCAAAAATCGGAATTCTGGTTATAATTCGAATTCGAATTGCAGTTGGAATTCGAATTACTCACAATCGGAATTCGAATTCAGAATCGTTAATAAAGAATTCGATATAAAATCGGAATTGGAAGTCATAAAATTATTTCGAATTATCAACCCTGCTCCTTGGTCACAAAATCCTGGGAATCTTCATTTATAAAATGCACTGTGTCTTCAACAAATTTAGTAAGAAAAACCGTAGTCGCCGTAAAATCATATTGGATTTGATTGACTTGCTTCGATATTCCAAGTTTCCACTCACTTAACTTTTTAAACTCAGATTCAATTTTTGAGATACGCGAAGACAGAAGATCAAGACTGGTAGGCATAACTGATCAGTCACACAGTAGTAATAATAAGAAAACAGGGAGATAGCACAGCGGACAACTAGTACATGTTGTTGCTTTGAGTGACTGGACTGTATTATAATGGTACCGCTAAGGAAGTAATTTTCTTACATAAAATGTGATTCTAATTTTCTCTTCGTCGGACTGCTGATCGGTAGGACAACCAAAGCATCCACTGCCAAAATATTGTGCGAATGGACGCCGGAAACGGACACTAAACATGGGAATTCCTTTACATGTTTGTCCTTTTTGCGTGTGCTGACTAGGGTTGTAAAATTACCGGTAATATTGATTTGAGGTGATATAACCGCTGAATGTTACCGGTAACTTTCCGGTAACTTTGGGAAGAATGAATTTTTTGGTCAATTTATGCATACAAGTATTGTAAAACACGTTAGAAAGAATAATTACGGCAGATACGAACTGATTTTGTGTTCCTTTTGCTTATAAACGTTATACCCATATAGATGTGACAATTGCATTAATATAAGGGTAGGACATTAAAGTATATAAAATATGTAACATGTGTGTGATCTGTGGAACGTTGTATAATTAGTGTCATTCAGTCCCATTAGTCTGATCCTCTACAAAAAGAACCCACATAATTAGAGGACATATTAGAATTTCAATTTGGAGTATATGAAACATGCAGGCTTGGGTCAATTACAGTACCAATGTATTTTAATTACAATTACAATTACATTCTAAATTCGCCAATGGAGTAATTACAATTACAATTACACTACGGTGAAAATAAAAGTAATTTAATTACAATTACAATTACATTAGAAAATTCCAAAGTAATTTAATTACAATTACGTAATTGTAATTGAATTTTCAATTACATTTTCAATTGCAACTGTTTAAATGAAGAAAAAAAATGAGAAAATGCTTAACACATGTTTAAAATATTTTGTAAATTCCGGCCTCTCCCGTGCAAAACGACAGAATGGGTGCATATTGGAAAAACGGCCGCATATATGCTCCATTGGACGCCAACCGCGGCCCATATCCAATTCAAATATGTATTACGGAATTCTTCATATCGGAAACGTAAACACAATGTTAGATGCGAATCGTCCTATATGTAGTATTGGAAATTGCAGATAACAATGCGCCAATATGAGAACGATCTGAATTCCAATTGGTGTAACCCCGCCTAATGCTAATAATCTGATTTATGACCGTTTCTTATAGGAATCAATCCCATAGGAGTATCTCATATAGGAAATTATAACTTTATATTGGAATTTGAACGAACTGCATATTGGAATTTAGCGATTCTCATATTCACAATCCACTCCTCTGTAGTAAAAATGACCGTTGAGGGATTAATTCCCGCCCTGCTGCTTCTGTTCGTTCAGACTGAAATTTTGATCATGCAGTCTGTTCAGTTGACAAGTAGGGAATGAATCCAGGTTCGCTTTTTTGTGATTTGTGATAATTATATAAATATTGGATTCATACACTGGGACTGCGAATCAGAATTGCCATTGTCCACTAAAGTTTGGATCAAAGTGTGGTGTTTTGTTGTTGTGTTAGTGTGTGTTTGTGTTGTGAAATTGTTTCATTAAGGAAATGAAAGTTGCTCATTCGGACCCGTATCTGAGTGAATTCTTGGGGAAATTAGTCAGGCCCAGAGAAATGTGCGTTAAAAAGTACAGGGCAGCAGACTACGTCGGATTTAGATGTGTAATTCAATTTTGTTTGATGTCGCAGCATGTTTCGAAAAAGTATTTAAAATAAAATTAGCGATGAGTGCAGCTGCTAAAAAGCTGAAGTACAACATACATTATTTCAAAATAACTTAATTGTTGTCAAATACTTCTATAGAACCTCCACTTTAGCTTTAATAACTTTTGAAAGTGTGGTGAATAATTTAGAACTGCTGTTATTTTTATCATTAATCGAATGAAATACAATGGCTAGTCTTCCTTCCTTCCAATTAAAAATAATTTGAACTCCTATAGGAATGTTCGTACTTCGTACTAGGAACCATAGGTATACATATAGGAAGAACGAATATTTCATATTGGATACAATTCTCGCCCATTGGAAAAGTGAATATCTCATATTGGGAACCACTAGCGAATCAATCAATCAATCAAAATTTATTAGTAAAGTAAGCGAATATGGGCGATGCTTATGTAACTGTGTTAATAATTCCAATTGGATCACATCTGCACCAGTTGAACTTTCAATCTGTAGATTGTCCCTATTTCATATTACGTCTCCCATAGGCCGGTTCCAATTGGACCCAATATGTGCGTTTTGCACGGGCTAGACAAGATCTATTTAATTTTCTTGTTACACTTTCCCAAAATCAACTTTTGAAATGTCTCGTCTGTCATTTTCCTTCGTTTGGCGTTTAAAATTAACCCCCAAACACTAAAGAATCTTTCAACTGGACCGGAAGACGGAACTGCTGTGTTGTACTTCAGAAACAAAGACTTGACGGTGGGATAACGGTGAAGGATTTCCAGTTGTACTCCAGGGTCCTCCAGATACTGTAAGCATTCCAAATGAAACCTGTTACTGTCCTGATTTTGTGCTACTCCCGGTTGTGTTGGAAATACAAAGAACTCATTTGAGTGATTCTGTGCATTGGTTGTTGTTCCAATTTGAACGCTTTCAGTCCCCACCAGTGCAATTTCTTCCAAGAATATCTTCTTCACAAATTCGTACTTCTCTAAATCAACCCATTTAAGTTTGTAGTAAGGATGGGAAATCGTAGAAAGAATGAAATCTTTCTTGTTTGAAACGGGTTAAGAGACCATTTTTTAACGCTGCTATCAAAGGCTTCGTGTGTTTCAGAGTGGAGTCTTCGGACATAGATGCCAGCCTCGATTTGATAGTGAAAACAGTAGGCAGGAGGGCCGCCATGAAGGTGTCCCCCTGCAAAATATCAAGACCTTGGGCAATTGGGGCCATGACTTTCTTGTATTCCTCAAGGAAGTCAACTTCTTTCTCAAGTAGCTTTGGTAAGTTCAAGGAATCACAAATAAATTCCAAGTGAGGCTTTACATCCTTATCCAGTAACCGCCTCACGGAATCGTACATGGAGTTCCATCTTGTTTTGCATGGAGTTACAAACAATTTTCCACATTTCTCTTGAATAATTTCCGCGGATTTCGGTCTTGAATTTGAATTCCAAAGTTATGTGCATTTCCCCATAGTAGATCTCATTAGTCGTTTGTAGTCCGTTCCAACAGCATTCTCGGAGTCCTTTGATGCTACAAGTGCCAAAGTGTGTGCTACACACCTATGGTGCTTTGGTAAGGTTATTACTTCGGACTCACTGCCACCACTACTAAGAATCGAATCGGTATCTTCAAATGTGAGACAAACTGTTCCTCTATCCAAAGCCTCCTGGGGTTCAACTTCGTAGTCTAAGTCGAGGCTTGCATCCTCATCTTCTGAGTCACTGTCCGATGGGCCGAAACGTCTAAAGGTCTTCACAAAATTGGATCCATTGTCGGTCACAATGCATACAATTCTCTCCTGACAAATCTCAAAGTCGTCGAACACTTTTAGAAGTAATTTTGCGATTCTGTCAAATGAGTGACATCCCTTGAAACGATAACAGGCCAGAGCTGATGACTGCCTGTCGAGCTTTTTGTCAATCCAATGACAAGTCACTCCGAGAAAGCTCCTGCTTTTTACAGACCTAGAGTACCAACTATTGGTCGAGTTGAGTGTCGCCACCAATACTACCTTGAAGACCATCCAAAATAATGGTGTTGTGCAAAATTTTAGATCTGAAAAATGAATTTCCGATTTTTAACGAATTTTCAAAATTTTGAACAAAA
>JAQIXO010000328.1:0-22871 GCA_034700305.1 Protaphorura armata
CCATGCCCCCCTGTGTTAAATTTATTTTTCTACTTTTATATGAAAATTTTTTTGTTTACATTTTCGAGGTCATCAAAAGGACCCCGACTACGCATGGTACTAGTATATGTGTAAATTACGGTAGATATCTTGATGTTTGACCTGTTATATCTTAAGTTGCCCGTCGATTGGCACTTTCGGACACGTACAACCTGACTGACCTGTGGAGTACGTCCAAAATGCAAAAGAGAACAGGTGCTACTGTCTCGTTCCTTTCATGACAGCCGACGTCAGAAATCACGCCTGAGGCAATTTGACCTCATCGATTACCTGCTGACCGCCTGCAAATCGTACATCACTGGAAAGCTACTTTCATGGGCTTTCCAGGGATACGAATCCCAGCTCGGTGCGTTGACCCTAGCGGTCACGATCGAGGGTCGAATATCAAACACCGAATTTGGTTTCTCGGGTCAAGTATTGCCCGGAGGTCATTTCTAACGACGGATTCGGATTCCCGCGTTCCGAATTAGTAGGACACAATCAAAAGACCAAACCGCACAGAAATTTTGAAATCTGTCTATAGTTACGTAGCGACGTCAGAGGTCACCAAATTTCGTTCATCGAAAAGATGAAAAAATATGTTCTACACAGTGGGGCATTAGCTTGACCTCAGGTGACCTCGGATGACCTTGAAAATGTCATCAATTTTGTTTCATCGGAAAATAGAACAAAAAAAATTTATACACGGGGGCATGGGAATGACCTCGGATGACCTTAAACAATTATCATCGAAAAGTAGGAATTCGGGTAGGCATACCGATATGAATTTAAGAATTTTCTCCGCCCTTCTTGCTCTAAATAATCTTATTATTCTTCCCAAATAGTGACTTGGACTTGGGTCTTCCTTCACGTTTCTCCATATATTTCTACTGATAAGCTGGTGAAACTCTGTGACCTGAGAGCTTTTCTGAACCAATAGTCTCGATCTGTTTTGCAGATATTTTATTTGTATTCAATTTTTTTAAAAGTACAATGAATTAAGGATGTAGGCCATGACAGCTAGAGCCATTCCAATAATAATGAATGTAACTGCTAAATTAACACCTTCTCCTTGGTCGGGAATTAGGGATGTCTTTCGTCCCGCTTGTGGTGCTGCCATTTTCTACAAAATAATTTTAAAAAATGTTAAAACTTTGCTAAAAATATTTACAATAATTTACACTCACGAGGGACTGGCGGAACGTGTAACACACCGATTTCATCCAAACTTTGTTTGGAGAGGTCATGGGATTTCGTTAGACACGTGTTTTTTAATTTTCTCGTCGGACACCCGGGGGTTATTTTTTTTCAATTTTTTTCGAATTTTCAAAATCGAAAATCCTTATGGCGCATAACATGTGTTTTTTGAGTCGACCAAAGAGACTCTTTGTTCTTTTTCTTTTCGTCGTTTGGATTTTTTGAAAAGTATAAAGAGTCCCCTCTTTGGTCGACTCAAAAAACCCATGTTAGAGGCCATTAGGATTTTCGATTTTGAAAAGTCAAAAAAGTCAAAAATCAAATAATTTTTTTTGACCCCCCCGCGGGTCCGCCCGGAAAAATAAAAAAACAGGTGTGTAATGAAATCCGAAGACCACTCCAAAAATAAATTTTAAACGAAATCGGTGTGTTACACCTGCCGCCATTCCCTCGTCAGTTCAAGACTAAAGCCAAGTTTAAAAGCCAACTGCAATTTCTTGAGCCAAGGATGAAGATTTCGTTCGGGGTAAAGTGGTCTAAATTTCGCCACCATGCAACAAACCATGCCATGATCTAACTTTCGCCATTCGCCACTCATTGACTATACAAGAATAGGAATTTTAAAACACGCCCTCAAACGGCGGAGGCGAGAATTAGCACACTTTCCACATAATTCCACTTTCCTATATTGCTATTGCTAAAATGTGCTAATTTTCGCCGATTTCTTAGCACACAATTATACCAGGACTAGACCCAACAGAAGCTAGTGTTCTAAATTTTTATACGCGTGGGAGGAGCTACCACAAAAAGGAATGTCGAAAGTTAGGCCACTTTCCAAAAGTGGCGAAAGTTAGACCACTTTACCCTACTTGCCATAACCGTCCATAAATTTAGAAAATATAAATTGATAAGAAAATAATTAACAAATTCATAAGGTATTTACTAGGTTATAAACGAAAAATATTTTAGTCAATGAGGTTTCGAAATTAATTAGTTTAAATAAAAAATAAATTAAATAATTACATAGCTTTGTTCTAAGAATGAAACAATCCAAAGCCAAAATCCGGTAGAGAGGAAATCAAAGTGGGTACTAAGATAATAATAATAGAACTTGAATCTACGGAGGACAAAGCCAGACTCTCACAGTTACCACCTCCAGAAAAAGAGTTGAGAAGATTGTGCCAATTTTTTTATAATCACGGTTTTATATTTTTACACTACAACTGAACTGGGAGCATTGCCAAGAATTTTCATCATTACAGGAATCAACCCAAATAAAATTACTCAAGACTACAACATATAAGATGCCATGAATTTGCATGTTGTATATGTAATTCGCACGTACTACGCCTATACTGTACAGGGTGGGTCATAAGAAAATGTTATTTCGCCGTAACTCCTTGAATTGAGTAGTGACAAATCAGAAAAAAAGTGGGATAGCCATTCTACGTTTTAATTTTTTTTTTGAAAAGTTTTTGAAAACATTCGGAAATTTTAAAAAATTTGAAAAATGTGAAGACATTCCAAAATTGACAGAATTTGTGACACACCCAATACCAGTAAAACACTGTGGACATTGAAAGCGATGATAGACCTGGACCCCATGGTTCCACGTCCTCAGGTCTAAATCTAATCACAACACATTTCATTTTAATTTCTATTAAAACTGTTTGAAATTTTAATTTAATTGATTGACTATTAATTACATCTCACGTACGTGGGCGGGCGTGCGTGAGTCATCACGGCTCCTATATTAATATTCTGAAAACAAATAGAGACACCGGAATTAGTAGTGTGACCGGTGACCTGTCAGACATCTTTGCCACAGCTTAATCTGGAGAGTCCCTACAAAAGTTAGATATGTATTATGGATTATACGTACGGGACGGCTTTCTTTCACTGAGAAATTCTCTAAAGGAATATTCATTGCCACTGGTGCTCAAATGTGCTTCCAAGTGTACCTCATTCTCTGCTTTATTCAAATGAGGCAGCGCGGAGATTTATCACCAATTGCTAAAATCATGCACGCATACGCCATATTCATCTACAAGTGTCTAGTGAAACTGGGAACTATTAGATCTTTGAAGTTGACTAGTGACCAAGAACAACTTAGAAATCGAATTTTCCCTTCACCAACACTTCTACAAGTGTTAGATGAACGTATTTACGAATTTTTAAAAATAAATTCCCGTGGAAATCTAAAATACGTGCCCCAGCAATTTACCCGGGAATATTTCCGGCAATATTTCGGAAAGTTTCCACCCTTCACAACCCTAGTGCGGACACAGGTCTGGTTTTAACACTAATCGTAAGTTCAATTATAATCGACAATTCTGCAAGTTTAATACTGGCGTTTCGATGAGTTGAAATTTGAATAAATTCTAATTCAATATTGAACTGAAAATAACCCTAATTTTGTTTATTTAATGTGACATTTAAACAGCATTTTGTTAACAAAATTCTTGTATTTTAAATACAGTATTTTGTATTTTTATGTTTTAGAGTATTTTATATTGAACGCAAATATTGTGCAATTTGCTAGTGTATTTTAATACTGTCCCTAGTATTTTGCCCACACATGTTGGTTAGTTTAGTTGAATCACGCGGGAGACGATGGAGTTGATTATTCATAGTTGAACGGCATGAGTAGATCTTCCAGCCTCTTCTGGCAGTCCAGTTTCCGGATCAGTAAACTCCCAGCAGTAATTAAAACGTTGTTTGTGCAGTTCCAGAGGCCATGATATTAAAATAAATCCTAACATAGGTTTTTACTACATACATCATTTGGCAATTGACTTTCAAAGCTAAACAAGTCAATGTTGCTATTTTTCAAGATTCAATATTTGTTTACTCAAGTGGAACATTTCCTAAAACAATAAATACATTTTCATGGAGACTTGATTGGATAGAGAAAGTAGAGGTAGAGTGTTTAATAAGTACAATTTAGTTCTAACCTAACCACACAACGCGACTAACTATTAGTCATATTCGCAAGTCCAGAATTTAGAAGGACGGAATTCAATTGTTCTCTACTATAGAAATGAAATGTCAAATGGATGAAGAATTAAAAATAATTCTACTACTTTATCCAGTAGTGTGTGGTCTTATTGGTGCGAATATTCACACCCCATCTCATTGTCGTCTTCAATTACCGTCCAAACTTTAAAGTTAAGTCAACATTTAAAGCAAAAAAAACATTAATAGACAATATTATTATTACCAAGTAGAAATTCCGCATGGGTTAAGTATATGGAGAAAAAATTCAAACATTAGTATTTCGAAAAGTTTTCATTTTAACAAGAAAATATCGACGATACACTACTTTTGGCATGCTAGGGTGCGACTTTTTTTTCTGTCGATGAATTCGGCAGTAGGCTCATGCTGCGTAATGTGAATGGATTGCAACGTCGTAATAAGGTCACACGTTTAACTTTGATTTTGCAATCCGCTCCGCTCCCCTCTGCTCCCAGGATGAGTCCAACAAATTGCCATCTGCTCCTCTCCGCTCTAAAAAAAAAATTCATGCAATCCGCTCCGCTCCCAAATCGCTCAAAAGTTTCCTATATCAGGGCACGCGATTCTCCCAACGGGTGTGTAAAGGAGACAGTGTGCCAATTTCTGTCACCGAAGGGACGAATTTTAGTCCACGTGACCCCACATGCAATCCTGCGATCTGCAATCCGCTCCGCTCTGTTCCGTATTAAATACTTGGAAAAATCGCTCCACTCCGCTCCGCTCCTAACGAAATCTCATTAAATATTACTCCGCTCTCAAAATAAAAATAAAAATTCATGCAATCCGCAATCCGCTCCGCTCCCAAATCGCTCTTTAAAAGAGCGCGTTCCCAAACGTTACACGTGTGAATAAGGGTGCTCTCCACGCAGTACATGAGCAGGTTGAAACCCAACTACATCCAACAAGTCCACAATGGGTCAGTGGTGTGCATGCTGGACGTGGGCGTGGGAGGCGTGGGTTCAATTCTTGCAGACCGCACATAGATTATACTCCAAATTCAAACTGTCAAACAAATGTTCAGATGGTCAGAATAGTAAAGAAAAACAGTTATTTGCGGATTCAATCTAATGTATAAAATTTTCTAGATTCAGGTTTAAGAATTCGGATAATCGCAATCGCACTAATAGTTTCTTCTGTAACTGAGCCTAGACCCGACCTAACACTCAACCCAGAACCTGATATGCACGGGACGGGAGCGCCACAAACACCCGTGTGCTTTCGTCTATGCCCCATGCCCTACAACACTAGTAAATTTTATTTTGAAGCGCGCCGTGTGTGAGCGCGCCGCGATCGCAGCCGCAGATATTGTTATTTTCGGAATCAGCATGTTCTAATTAACCACTCCACCGAGTTTCATAATTTTCTGAAACTTACAGTTCGCGAGGTTCCATTGTATTGTAAGTAAAAATATTTACTTTTCACTTCAAGTAAAAAGCAAGTACTAAAAATTTACCTAAAAACACAATTACTTAATTTATTTCTACATATATTTAATTTATAATAAATTAAAAACATGAAAGTATAAAATGTTATCTTCATATGTCATGACGCTTTAAATTGATTACTGGCAAAAAAAAATCTGTGCTTACATGCATGTTCTATTAGGTTACACTCTGACTTTTTATGTCAGTCAACCCAAGTCATTGACTTGGGTATTGCTATTGGGTTGACAATTTAATCAATGCATATTTTGCAGTTGCAAAATGCTTGCAAAAATCTCTTTGAATGAATACATTAACATGAATTGGCACAAACCATAGAATAACAATTTTAATTTTCATCCGACTTCATTCAATCAATCATACAAAATTGATTCAAAAAATGTTAACTCACTGATTCTCATTTTAAATTCTCCTATGTTCACGAAAATCATTCATTTGAGTTCAATTTTCAAATTATAGATTGCATTTTTGCATTAATTTTTCCACTATAAATAAGAATGTCTCCTTCTATTTTCTTAACAGTTGTCCAGAGTTGAAATAGTAACTCAAAAAATACACTTTTCATAATGGCAAAACTCGCGTTCCTAATTTTAACGGGATTTATGTCCACGTTGTGTTTAACTCATGCATACGAACAACGTCCGTATGAAGGGAAGGTGTCATATTCCTGGTACCTGAAAAGTTTCAACGTCACACCAAACAATCAAAGTCAAATTGTTGCGTTGAATGAAAGAGAAAAAAGAAAACTTCATCCAATCCAGATCCAGTGTAAACGTAAGTCAATCAGTTTATTTTTAATTCGCCAATTTGGAAATTGATATTTCCTTTTATTGAAATTTTATTGAAATATTTCCTGAATTTACAAATACGGTTTTAATTTTGAATATATTTTTGCAGTATTACGTGGAAGGAGGACCTATTGAAATTGGACAATCAATCGAGTTTGTAATTCGTGAATGGGAAGCCGATGACTTCCTTCGCGGAATCCAAAGTCTTGAAGCTGGTTTGCGAGCTGTTGTCCATCACAGAAGGATTAAAATGTAAGTTAAGGCCTAAACCTGAAAAAAATCAAAATAATAAATTTCTAATTAATTTTTCAATATTAAATTGAATTAAGGAAAACCTATAAAGAGGAACGTAGACAAGATCAGGATCAGACTGTACTTCGTGGTGGTGGGGATTTTGGAACATGGACGAGCAGACCATGCAAGATGGAACCACGTTCTCCAACGGTGCCTAGCGGTGATGGGTATTCCTTTTGCGATGCATATTGCTGCAGTACAACATCGTATAACTATGGTAAATGCAAGTCGTCCAGGTATGGGCCAGTATGCTTTTGTCTTGATATTTGGGGCAACGGCTGCAAACCCGGAGGACATTAAAGAACATTGTAGAGCCAACAAATCCTCCTATTCTACACATTCAAACAATTCCATGTTGGTTATTTTTATTATTCAAAATGTACAAATATGGCTTTGAACAATTATTTGTTGTTAAAAAAACTTTTCAAAATTAAAATGATTCGACAAAATGATTCTTTCAAATTGTGTACGTGCAGCCTAATCCTTAAATATAATATGGGATTGGGAGGTGCGTGTTGTCTAAATTTCAACCCTTTCTGAATAAAATAAATAAATTCAAACTAGAAAGGATACCGCACAAAGAGCACGGCGTAAGCCGGCTGGTCAGCATTGGCTGGATTTTGGATATGTTGTACACATTCACCTTCTGAACAACTTTTGTGAAGGAATCATCCCTCTACTGTTTTTTCTCTAACCAAATGTTATAATAATTGTGACAAAGAACCATTCATTCACCATTCGTAATTTAAATTATTTTAGTAGCAGTAATAAATGTCGTTATCGTTTTCATGCGGGAATGGGACTATTATTACCGTTTTTGTTGTCGAATATAATGTATTGGCCAAAACAAAGTCAATGCAGCTAAAGATGTACACCGATTCATGATGAACATGATGAAAAAATTAATTAATTAATAATTAAATAATTTTCCAATCATTTAATCAAGGCCCAATCTCTTTCATACTGTTTATTCGCTGGTCATCTGAAAAATAGAAAAGCTTGTGCTCTGTTTCTTCATTTTCATCTGAGTCCATCCCTGCCGCAGTATAGTGTTGTTTTAGTTCCATTAGGAACTGAGTTCCTAATTTTAGTTCCAGTTCTAGTTCCTGGAACTAAACTAGAACTACAATTACGATGGAACTATAACTGTAACTGTAACTATTTATTTTTAGATGTAGGAACTGGAACTGGAACTATTGATGCTAGCAAATGGAACTGAGTTCCTTTTTAGTCCCATTTAAATTCCTAATTTAATTTCCCGATCATTAAAATTGGCATTATAATAGGATGTTTTACAGTGCGTTTAATTTATTGTATACTTTGAAATGACCGGTAATATACCAGTAATATTGTAGCACCGAATGTTGAACAAAATTTATGAATCTATAATTTACTCTGGAACTAAAAAGGAACTAAATAGGAACTGGAAGTAGAACTGTTAAATTGTAGGAACTGTAACTAGAACTAAATATATTGCGGGTTTGGAACTAACTATAACTAAACTGAATTACAATATTTTTGAGTTGGAACTGGAACTAACTAGAACTAAAAGGAACTGAAACAACACTACCGCAGTATAGACCCCATAGACCCAAATCATCTGTAATATCCATAAGAAATTGTCTCACCAATTCAATGGCAATAAATTAATTGAAAAAAATGTACAAATACAAATGAAACTCACAAAATTAATTGCTGCTATCAATTTGGCACAGTGGTACATGGAGTATGGATACGCATCCAAGATATATGTTAAACAAGAACTGCTCTCCGACGAATGCACATGCTTCGGAACTTTTTTTGGATTTCTTTCCCCTCTTACAACATTTACAAGCATTGTTGACGGCAAACATTGGGTTTCTTTTCAAAATTTAAAAGTATTCGATTGAAATCTATTTCTACTATTGCACACTGGAAGGGAATGATGTCAACTGTCAACCCAATTTGTGAAATCAGCTCTCATTTCGATGACCCTTTGTTTTATTTTTACGATTTAGATATTTAGAAAGTTGGATTAATATTTGGACGTTTAATTTCACCATTCACCAACACCATTTAGAAAGTTCGATTATGCCAGAATGAATTTATTAAGAAATGCGTCATAGTCCTTCGCAGTTCTTAACTATCTTAACCTCATTAAAACTTTCACCACCTCAATCCAATTATCTCAAATTTAAAATTTGTAAAATTTTAAAATTCAAAAAATTTCAATGGATTCAAAATTTTCAGTTTATTTAATTTAATCACATTACTTGGATCAGAAAAGGTATCATTGAGGTTAAGGGTTCTCAGCAGGGCGGATTAATTCATCTAGAATTCGAGGCACTCCAAACACGGTCAAATTCACATTGAGAGAAAATCAATATAAAATATTACCGTTAATTGAATTATGTTAATAATTTATTTAATTGGCCCTTGGAATTCGTCATGATTAGAATAGATTAGATAGAAATGACAAAAGCTTAATACACTCACCATAGTTGGTGTAAAGCAGACTATTTGGAATGGTACTCTAAATTCCGTGATTTAAAGTCATTAGAATAGAATAGAATAGAATACGGTTTATTTCTGTGTCAAAAGTCATAAGACATAATCATACAATTCGTAAAATTACTTAACGTCTTCTTTTCATAACTGGACACACTGCACACTACTCTAATTTTAAAAATACTAAAAATACTAATTAGAATAGAGTAGAAATTTGTTTGTAGTCACCCGCAAAAGCAGGAGTCACTTTCGATTTGTTAATAATGTTTTTAAAGATGAATTTTGAGGCACATACGTTTCTTCTTTCTGCCATTAGTAACCAGTTTGATTTCTCTAGGTATCCGAACTTGTCCTTTATACTTTTATTATATACGATTTTTTCAAGAACACTGAGTAAAATGTTGTCAATCCTGTCAATTATTGATTGGCTGATATTTCTCCAAACCGGCAAGCAGTAGTCTAACACACCAAGAATTAGACTATCACAAAATACTTCAATTTGACCTTTCGAAAAGTTTCTTTTTTGTCTATTCAGCATGTTTTTTCTAGATGCTAATGTTTTTGTCACGTGTTTCAAATGGTTATCCCAGCTTAGTGTTTCGTCCAATCTCAGACCAAGGTACTTGAAAGTCTGAACATGTTCAATGTTTTGTTCATGCACTTCGAGAACCAATGTCTCACTTTTCATTGTTCTGGGATCTCTAAACAGCATTGATTGGCCCAAACCCCTCTCATTCTCAGTCTAATTATGCAAATACTCCCGAAAGTCTGTCGACGGGCTGAGGGGTCCAGTGAGAATGACATAATCAAAAATATTGAGAAATTTTGTAAAACGAAAGTGGGCGGATTTACGGAGTCCTGGTTTTATTTTCAGTTTAAAGGACTTGTTAAGGTCGGAAGACTAACAGATTTCCGTATACGATGGGCAATTTTCAAAGAGTTTTGTTATGCTTTTGGTCAGAATGTAGCTTACATTATGATTAGTCGGAGAAGAGATGCGTCACGAGGTTTACTCCAACACAGTTTCATTTCAAATCAATCATTTCTTGACAAAAAGCTGCTTGAGGTGAATGGAAATGACTACAGTGTGTCCCCAGAAATTCAGTCAGAATGTATTGAAATCTTCAAAAGCTCCGAGAATCTTCCAGTATTGCTAGCAGCCGTTCGAATTGCTTGTTTAATTAAATATTCAGAGATTGGGCTGAGCAGGAACGAAAAGACATTCCATTTTTAAATTTTTCCATAGATCAATAGCAGAATATTTTGTGAGTTGAATGAGGAAGAGAGTGTGCGAGAATTGAATTCGTATTTGCTCAGAGAAGAAAAAATTAATCTCAATTTGGCTGACCGGGTCAGATGAGTCACATTTGGAGAAAACCTTATTCAATCTTGAATATCGGTGGAATTAGTTTGTCTGGTCATGACTTCTCCTGGGTTCAAATCCCAGAAACAAATTTGAATCAGTCCATTTGTGGGAATACTAATTTCAATGGTGCCAATTTACAGAATGTTTCTTTTGAAAACGCATGGTTATTTGATGCTCAATTCAACGGAATGAATTTAGAGGGAACTCGATTCAGTATCATTCCAAATATTCCAATTGAAAACGGCGGGGGCGACAAGAAGTTTGTTCAGATTGAAATTCGACAAGAGAATAAGAATTGGTTTCTTTATGGTGGGAATATTAGTGAGCCCCCAGGGTGTATAAAAATAGCAAAATGGGATCTGTCAACTTTGGTAAAGGTAAAAGAATACACGACGACGTGTAATGAAAGGATAAATGAATTTCGCTTCAGTTTTAATTTTTGAGGGTGTAAGTACCATGTACGACTAAATTATCAGCGGTGATGAATTTATTTGTTGTGGTCATCTGCATTTTCTAATGTTTGTAAATTCTCATTTCAATTATCATTAATTCAATAAATAAGTAATAGTTTGAATTGTTGGAGTATCGCGAAAAAGTAATCGGACATTTACTTCAGTATATTCCCATATAACAGTTCTAGATATCTCGTGCAAGGAGAGTTCACTTGATCGATCCCTTAAGGGGAAACTCTAGAGTAGCCAATGCCACACATCAAATGAAAAACGAGTTTGTTTGGTGTTGCATAGAATACGAATACTCGGATGACACTTTGACAAGTAGTAAATTCTAATTGCTCAAGCGATCAGAGCTCAACCGCCTCATTCGTCAGCAGAATTACAAAAATGATAAATGATAAATTGAATTACAAAATTGATCAACTTAAAAGTCTTAATTTTAAAAATTGATCAACTTAAAAGTGAAAACCCAGTTCTTAGAATTTTGTTTTCGATTCGATTTAATTGATTAGAAATAAAAATATTGATCGCTTAGGGAAAGCTCTGAGACGAATGAAAAAGAAATAATTAGATGTATGGGAGATTGCGTGTTTGTTTCCGGGGATTACATCGTAAGCCGTAATGTGGACCTTCCTCTATGTCTATGACTCAGTGTATGGGCATGACATATGGTCCGTGTGATATTTTACTACTTTGTTTGGTTTTGTCGTCTGTTGGGATTCGGATTGTCAGAAATGCAAGGATTATGCCATGCCACAATTGTCCTTTACTGTCCTCCAAATAGTCAAGGTGTTCAGGATTATCCACGTCATTAAATATGGAAGCACCTGCGAAGATAAGAAATTCGAGAATATATTCCTTGGCGGCCTATACAGGCCACCGGAGTTAACCTTTCTTGTTGGTATCATACAAGTTTTTCACGAGGTCATGGGCTAGAACTTATCCAGAAAGCAGAAAATTAGGACTTGGAGCTTTTTCCGTCTCAGTTCTGCTTTCCGTCCGTTTTTGAATTAAAGAATAGTGATTAATTCAAGTATAGTTAAGAGTGCGAAGAATGCAGAAGATACAGCCAAAAAAACCTATAGGGAGATTGCATGTTTGTTTCCAAGGAATACATCGCATGTCATAACGTGGGCGTTTCTCCATTTCTATTACTTAAATATGCACATGACATCCTGCGACATTCTTCATTTTGTTTGGATTGACCGTCAGCCGGGACGATCATGTTTCAACCATTCCAATTTATCCGCGTCCCACAAATTCGTTTGTCCTACAATTGTCCTGGACTGTCCTCTAATAGTCAATATGTTCGCGCTTATCTGCGTCATTAAGTTTGGGAGCCCGAGCGAAGATAAGTCCTGAAGGATTGTTGTTCAGATACCTGACATCATTGAATACTTCTTCTCGGCCAAAATTTGAACACGGTAGCTGCTAGATACCACCCATTGACACTACATAGTTTAAGTGCAAGTGATATCAATAACATATTTTTACCCCGTTGTGCCCAGGCACATCACACAAACTTAATCTACAGTATCATCTCTGAAAAACGAATTGTAAGAGAAATTTATTATTGGCAACGTGAACGAAATTTTTGTAAAATTATTTTGTCAAGTTTAGCCGAAACATTTTGTTCGGTCGTCTAGTGTCGTGCGAATACAACTGTGGAACTACTTTTGTGTACGTACCCAGCCATTTAACAAACCCGACAATTCGATGATGTGGTCTAAACTGGCGCAGTTACTACACAAAGACCAGAGAGCTTGGCATTTTCATGAATAACTGTATAGAGATATAAGTGAATAAATGAAGTATTCTCCAAAAAAGTCTTTGTCTACGATTCTAAGTCGAAGATCTCAACTCTGTTCTAAATTCAAGATGTGGCCAAGCTCAAAACTTACAGTTACAATATTAGCAATCATCCATTACTTGGCGTCAGTTGTGCATTCCGGTAATGATCCAGTCAACTTGGAACCATTATTGAACTATTTTAGTAACTGTCAAGTGCACGTGATATTTTTTAATGATTCAAAATCCGAGCAATTAGCCACAACGAGTGTCATACCGACGTTTGTTTCCACAATCCAGGTGGACACAATTCCTAAAAATTATGAACCAATTCAAAAAATAATGGTAACAATTGAACGATATGGAAACGAATGGTTCGTTTATCTCATGCATCGCTATAGGTACTACACCAATGTGTTGAACTTAAAGAACACGAAGAGATGTTTCATACACTTGGCCATGTTTCCTCCGATAGGGGTCAATGAATCGACTACGATAAACTACGATCGAGCCATAATGTCGCAGTATTCTCAGGCTAGTTATAAAATAAATTTCCTCTCCGCTGGACGGTATTACGACTTTCTCGGTCAAGACTTCAATCCGATGATTGAGAAAATGATGCCGCAAACAATAGTCTTAATTGTGAACACTAACACCACAATCATCCCTGAGAGTGCAACTCTTTATAATTCCATTGGCTTATCCGCCTTTTTAACGGACCTCGCTGATTCAAGAAAAGAAGTATTGACTATTAACTGGTTGACAAGAAAAGTGCACGTTTACGAGGGTTACGTGTGGAATGAATTTGGTCTCGGTGGGTTAGAAGAATATGAAGACTTATTCGGACCTGGTGGATGGAAATGCTTAGGAATATATCCTCGCCTTAACATTTCAGAAATTATAAGGGACCATCAATCTTTTTTTAGTGACAAATTTCATACAGCCCGGGTTAGGATTTGGAACGAGGTAGATGATAATCGACACACAATTGCACAAAACCGCTCTCAAGTTCCAAGCAAGATTTATTTTGACTGGGAAACGAATTCCTATATCTCTCTAGATTTTGTTGTTGCATCCATTCTATTCAAATGTTACATTTTGTAGGCCAGAGCGCTGTCTTTAGCTGAGTGAATATTGAATATTATGGCCTGCTTTGTTTAATGTTTCTCATTTCATGAAACCCTTTAATGAGTTGGGAATAATCTATTGTTGGTGAGCGCGGTCGTTAGCTTGAGTGAAGTATTCATTTTTTGTTTTTACTCTCCGTCGGTCAGTATTAATTTCGTGCTACCCAAGTAATAAATTTGCACACAAATGAAACACTGAATACAATTTGTCTTGTTGTACCACACCTGACCTCTTCATTTACCCCTGAGTTTTCATAGCATTGATGTCCATCTAATTATGGTTCAGGTGATCATGGTCAAGCTCTTTGCACATAATGAAATCAGTCCTAATACTTCCGCCATGACATAATTGAACACTTTTCTTACGAAATAACATTGCTGAACTGTCACCGGCTAAATGCATAAGTTATTGGGAGAAGCTATAATTCTCTCAAATGAATTAAATGCACTCGAATAAGATACGAAGAGGTTTAATGACTTCATTGAGTGAGCACTCATCAAAATAATTTTATATTTTACAATCAATATGGGTTACAAGAAAAAAATAATGAATGACAAACTCTTGTTGTAGGATCAAACTAGATGTCTTAACTATTCAAATTACAATTAACAGCAACTATTACTGTTATATCTTTAAATACAAAGAACAATTACACTTATAGTAAACACATTGGATTATAGTAAATTTTAATTACTTTGTAAACTTGTACTGTACGCGGCGCGAGGTTCAATCGTGCACACTTGTGAGCAGTGAGTTAATGTTTAAAATATAAATCCAAAAGTTGACCGCTGGTATGTAAAAGACGCTCAACAATAAAACATATTCCCGCGACCGCTAATCCTATCAAATAAATGGAAAACACTGCTAAAATTGTAGAATTAAACGAGATTTTAACATACACATTATTTTCAGTGCTAGTGCTGTTCTTAAGTTTAGCCAGGGCTGAATCCCAAGGTTCGTGATGATGAATACGCCAGTACTTGTCCCAAATATTGTAAATCCCGGACTGCATGAGTAAATGCATTCGTGTGAGTAAAGATACTCGACATTCCATTGTGCAAATAAGTACAATACTGAATGTTTGTAAATTGGATCTTTTCCTTTATCAAAGACAACACGTTTGTCCCTTAGTTTTGTGTACGCGATGAACGAATCCAGATCTGTGTCTTTGTCAATAATACCTCGCTTTTGACAATTCGATATTTTTTTATATATTGAACTCGGTTCTGAATCTAATGTGTATGACATGATAAAATTATTCGGGGGAGACGGAACAGTCTTATCTTTAATTTCAACAAATCTGGAATTCCTCAGCACTCATTTCATATTTTTGTGACCATCGTGCAATATCCACACAACTCACGCTATGAGGATAGCTATAAAGGTAACGATTTTCACGAGTAATAAAGATGGACTGGTCATAATTTGTGGTGAGAAATCAGGAGCAGTTTCAAGTAAATTCAAAGTTTCAGTTTCAAGTATACAAACAAATGTAAAGGTGCGCCAATACCATGCGCGCCAACCAATGAATTCAATTCAAAATTTACAAACAAATGTAAAGGATTCTCCGAATAAAAATTCTTTTCTGCTTCGGAAATATGATAGAAACATTCAATTTCTTCAAGCAGTAATATTTGAACTAACATAACAAACCAATGCGTTGGATATTTTTGCGTCTCAAATGGATTTTGAATTAGTTTGATTACGTGAGTCATGATGTCAACATCACTCGTTTTCTTCGCTGCTCTGAACAGTCGACCCTTCTTTCCTTGTCTCCATGATTTTTCCATTGCAGTCTGCACGGATCCAAAGTTAAATTTATAGACTGTAGTGTTGCCATTTCCCCCTGAACTTTTGATTTCTGTTGTGAGCGAATTCCATTCCAAATCAGCTCCACATGTCTCAAAATACTTCCAAGAACTCAGAACAGAATTTTCTTGAGATTCACACATGTGTATAATAATATATTTCCTCAATATTCTGTTCGGCTCCCGTTCTTTGCTCAACATGTCTGTAATTTTGAGTCTGTGATCTCCATTAAGATATTCTGAGTAAGAATGAAATGAAATTAAAAGAACAAATGTTTTGGGTTCAAAACACCCACTAAAATTATATAGTCTACAGTATTTCAGTCTTTCCAATAAGGGATTATCTAGTGACCACGGTCGAAGGGAGTTGATGTCTTGAGAAATAAATATTGCATCACGACATGACAGTCTTCCTCTCAGCTCAAGAAATGTTGAAACAATCGGACGGTTGGCATTAAGTGTGACTTCTACTGGTACTTCCTTATTCGAATCGTCCAATACATAATCAATCTCAAAGTTTGGAAGAACAAATATATTCAATTGAATATGACAGTGTCGAAATTCATGGAGCATTGGGCTCAACTTAATATTGAGTGACGTCGTTCTAGTGGCGGAATTTGCTTCAAGGGCTGGCCTAGGGCAACCATTTTGAAGTAAACCAGCAGATAGTATGAATACAATACTCATCTAGAGCGGACTACCCATTTTGGTCTGAAAAATACTTGGTAATTGTATGTTTTCTTTCTAATAGTTTATGTTTAGTATTGTGAGATTTTAACTTAAAGTTGTCAAATAAATCATGTACAACACCTCTTATACCAATTTAGACAAACAAGCCGCGGCTTAAGTAGTGGAAGATTGACTCAAATTATGTCAATATCATTTGAAAGTCAGCGAGTGATTGCCTTTGAATAAATCATGAGTATGGTTGTTCTGTTCTACCCATGCAATTTCATGTATTCTTCTGTTCTAGATCTTTCCATGCGCAAAAAAGTTAATCCTTCACGTTTTGTAGATTTTGAAGTAAGGGGGATATGCCGTTATTTCGCCAGCCATATTTGAGTTTCGTTTAATAATTCACATCTCCTACGTCAATCAAGTCCAAAGGGATTTTCCACGATTTTTTGACTATACGTTATGTATTACTGGCGCTAAACAAAGAACATGATGATCGATTTTGGAATTGAATATTACTAATACTTACTAGGAGGAAGCCATATTGCAGGTTGTTGCTTTCTCTTTGGCACAGCGATGAAGCACAGTATATAGTCATTCGTTAATGGCACTAATCCCTTGATGAGTTGAGAATAATGTTAGCCCTCTTGTTCATGAGCTGTGTTAGCCGAGTGACGAAGAGAATAGTGCTTATTGTGTCATGTTTTGTTTAATATTTCTCATTGAAACAGTCACAATTTGATGAAACCTTTTAAGAAGTTGAGAATACTAGCAATTAATCTTGTTAATTATAGTAATTCCTAAGCATTGGAGATTGCAGTTATAGTAAAAAAAAATACACATTAGAGTCCGATGCGACCTTTTCTGCGTCTTTGCGGACTTTCCATTTCGCATTTTTTTAGTTCATTTAAATCTTACTTGCATGACAGATTAACTGTGTCAGTGCAGTTGCGTCTCTCTATTCAGACTTTGGGACAGTCCCAGACCCAACCAAAGAATGTAGGAAAAATCCATTTTACTAAACACAGGAGCCAAAGCCAATAAGTGTATTCGCGTTCCCCATTTCACCTGTTGAGGATGTGCAGTTGTCGGAGTCGTATTAAGTCTTATCGTTCAAATAAGTATGTGGAATCATGGTCTTATCTGACGTGGCATATTCAACTCTAAGCTGATCGACCCCAACGCACTGCACCACCCCATACAAGGCTAGCATTTCGCCAAGGTACTTAAACTCCACAAGGCTTATAAATGACTCCAATGCCGTAGCATAGTAAAAACCTACACAGAGTACAACCACACAAACTTGGCCAGAGTATCCAAACTCTTAACTCCAGTACAGTGATCAGATTCCTCATCTCTGCACCTTCAAAGCCAGGTCATTGACCTCCTTAGTAACCGCTGAGTTTTCACAGCATTGATGTCCATCTAATCACGTCCTAGTGCTTCCTAGTAGTTTCAGTTCTAGTGCTGTTCTGAAGTTCAGCCAGGGCTGAATCCCAAGGTTCATGATGATGAATACGCCAGTACTTGTCCCAAATATTGTAAATCCCGGACTGCATGAGTAAATGCATTCGTGAGTAAAGATACTCGACATTCCATTGTGCAAATAAGTACAATACTGTTTGTTTGTAAATTGGATCTTTTCCTTTATCGAAGACAACACGTTCATTCCTTAGTTTTGTGTACGCGATGAACGTATCCAAAAATGACAAAGCAAATGACCATGACGAAGACGATACATGTTTTTGTAGCTTAATTAGCTAAAAAAAATGAGTACTTTAATGCAACTCAAGGAAATTAATGAGATGAATACTCACATTCTGACACATCAGAATAAATACAAAATACAATAAATAAGTCATAAATCAATTTGATAAAATTAATTGGTTTTGTTTCTTAAGACTCTTCTGGATTTGTACATGTGAACTGTTTTCTTGTGAGTCACCAAATTATCAAGTCTGGCAAAACTCCATTCGCACTTATTACATGAGTAAGGTTTCTCTCCAGTGTGAATGACCTTGTGTTTCCTCAAATGATCTGACCTCGTGAATCTCTTCTCACACTCGTCACACTCGAACGGTTTCTCTCCAGTGTGAGTTCCCTCGTGTCGGGTCAATTTAGATGACTTTATAAAACTTTTGTCACATGCACAACATTTGAACGATTTCTCTTTCTCTCCCGTGTGTTATCTCATGTGTAGAGTCAAAGGAGTTAATCTCATCCCACAATGTTCACACTTGTACGGTTTGACCCCAGTGTGAACTGTTTTCTTGTGCAAGGTCAAATTGTAGTGCACCGAAAAGCTCTTCTCACACAAAGTACATTCATAAGGTTTCTCTGTCGTGTGAACGATTAAGAATGAGTGCCGCGCACTGACGGGTTTAAGAATAACAAAATAAAAAAAGTTCAAATCGCAGCGCTAATGTGATTCATAATTTGGATTCCTCAATAAAATGCTGATAGCCAGTGTTTAAAAAATTATCGCATAAAGGGATGAAAATCTGTTTTTCTGATTTTTGAAATTAAAAAAAAATTCCACGGAGTAGCACGTATGAGAAAATACCAACCCAATATTTTAAGAGTTAAAACATGAATTTCCTAAAACTTCCAGACTCAGGCACTTTCTACACATGTCTACTTGAGAGTGCAAGCAACTATTAGTCGAAATTCTACTCCGAATTTGATATTTTGTTCTTCTAGAAAAAAAAATATATGTTCCCATTCCCTCCTATGTAAACCGGAGATACTTTGTTGTTGTTGACATCCGGGTACGGACCGGGCAATTTTCAGGGTGTTTCGTTTGACTTATAGAACTAAACTAATATTCAAATATTGGTCTGATACATGACATTTCTTCATTCCCTCAGATTTTCCACCCATGCAAGCCATTATTTTAATGCAGTCGACACCGATAGTAAAAATTTAGTACATATTTATGCAATGAAGTTGCGTAAGCCAATTTTCGAAACACCCTAAAATTTGTCCCGGTCAAAGCTTTCATCAAACTTTCGCCGTTCCTCCGACACCGTGAAAGTTTGGTCAAAACGCCAAGCACTGCTTCTTAAATGCCTTTGCTTGATAATTTTTTGTCACAATAATTGCATTTGAACTCTTCGCGTTTAATTACAGTTATTGTATTTTTGGAATTCTTTGGAAAATTCTTGTTTGTTTGGTGACCCCGACGTGCATTACGGGTCAAGAGAGGAGGTACAGTGTAGTCAGGGTCATTCTGACCCTCAACCTCACTCTCTAGGTCAAAGTCAAAGTCTGGGTCAACGTCAAGGTCAAGGTCACAACCTGACTTGGACTATTCCATAGAGGAATCATCCATTGTCTCAATGTCTTCCTCAAATTCAGATTTGATTATTGGAATGAGTGAAGTCGATGTCGGGTCAATGACCTCAGGTGGAGGACCATGGCCATGGGTGACTCTCACGTGTTCACTCAATATTCTCAAGTACTTTACACAAGTCTCACAGTCACCCTCACACTGGAGGAGGTCATGGTACAGTTTATGGAGGTCATTCTCTTCTGTTTCTACGGAACTAAAGTCGAGGTCATCAACAGAGACAGAATCAGCAAAGTTATTGTGGGAGCCCGATTCCAATTCCTCTTGTTTAATCTCAGTTTCCATGTCATCAAAATGAGACGTCGATTGAGTGGGAGGAATGGACGGAGAGGAATTTACAAATAGACGTGCAGAGAACTCTGTATTATCTATATGGGACTTTGAGATTCCCATGCAATTTTGCATTAAATATCAGATGTTCTCTCAGAGTTGATAAACAAAATAATAATGCAAATATTCAGTAGATAGTTTATTAATTGGTTTTTTAATAACATTGTGAACATTGGATTTGCCGAATTATCGACACATTTTTAAACAAATATTGCCGGACAGTGACATTGTGAATTGAGCCAAAAAGAAATTTGTAAATTTTGTAAATTTTTGTAAATTTTGTGTTCATAGTCCGGTTTTTCCTTAACGGGGCAATCTTGCCTTACCAGACTCAATCGAGATGTGTATTGTGAATTCTCATTCATTCATTGTGGTTGTAGTCTCGGAAAGAACGCGAGTACGCTCTGACTGTTCGTACAATTCCATGCTGGCATTTGCTCTTCCCATGCCTAACTGCATCGATACGACTTTCTACTGAGCAATCAGGTATCACGTAACGTAGCCCGAAGCCATTCATCTTACCTTATCTGTATTATCCTTGCTCTAAAGTCGACCCGCAGCCCGACACAGGATCGGCGTAGCCAGTTAACATGAGTTCAGTCACTCCATTCCTCCGATTACCTCGTAACGTAGTTAATACACGCCCCAATTGACCACCAGCGTACTGGAGGGTCTTTCGACCCCCACGCACCGAGCCCTGATGGATTTTTGGAGAGCCGAAGTATCTAAAACTCTGATAGCATTTGTAGTCGGATTCCCATACCACTATGCTATGTTGCCTCCCCCTTGTGAATTGAGCCATTGTTATCATTTTTTATGACTTCCGGCCCAAGTTCAGTGTGTTTACGTTGTTCTATGCTCTAACCTATGTTTATTTGATTTGATTGACATTTATGGAGTCATTCAAGGACATAAGAGTTTGTGGGAAAGAATTTGTCCCAGCGGAATGCCAAGAAAACCATTTATACCCAAAGATCATTCTCCCATTCGGCGTTCCCGTCTCTAATTTCGTTTCTTTTTCGGAATCCGGGTAGTAAGACCAAGCCGAATCGCAGAAATTCGTGGATATTATCTCATCTGCAGTTCAAAAACTAGACCCAATCAGCCCTACACCACTCTGGTAGATTCGCAACTTGTCGTTCGTTCGATCATATGGAATTCCAGCCCATGTGTGGTGAAAGTAAAAGTCAGACAATTCCAAAATTTCTTTCCACCCATGGTTGAACCAATTAAATTAAATTACACGTATTTACAAGTCAGCTCGGAAGGTATTCCAGGAGAGGACAATAAAGGAATTCAGAATTCGGAGTCAATGGCTTGAGTCGCACTTACGTTCCATCTGACACATCGTAATTGTGAATTTATTTATTCAATTCAAGTGACGACATACATTATTGTATTTCTTATTTCGATTATATTTCTGAAAAAGCCAGGTTGAACCGGTCGACCTACAAGTCAGGTCGCAGGTCATGTCTGGTATTTTTAAAAAACAATGTGACCTGTTTGAAAAGGTCAAATTGAATTTTCTTCAGTTAACCCATGCATGGGCAGATGAACTCAAATATCACGAATGGCTATCACTATTACAAGACGCTCCAAAACTAGCATTGAAAGTGAGCAGTTACACCTTGCATATTTTATGTCTACATTGTCTGTATTTTATTTTGTTTGTGAGCAAGGAGTATGATGTGACTCCTGAACAGTTTAATAGGTATGTGATAATGTTCATAAAACTTGGAAGATAGTTTGTGATTGTAAAACTGCAAGCTGGAGGTGAAGTTTTTGGACGATTGCGCGGAAATAGTTGATTCGCCGATTGAAAAGGCCATTCCGCAGAAGTGATAATGACACTATGTCTAATTTACTTAACGTAAATCCTCGAAAAAATATCCACCAGTCGATGAACGGTGATTGTCTCCTGTTAACTAGAGTTACCCTAATACAAAGAAAATAAAAATTCGTCTTTTGAACTGCCATACATTTATCGACTATATCTAAAATTTTATTTCTATGCATGTTCACAACGTAGGGAATTTTAATTTTAATTTTTATTATTTGACTATTTTCTATACAATGGCATGCATTGGAAATGATAAAGTATCGAGCCGGACAATGACGTTACAATTTATTACATGTAAAAAAACATTTGACTGAAGACACAAAACTGAAGACCAAATTTCATTTATTATACTGCTGACTTCTATCTTTGCAAATGAATAATTTTATCAAGTAGTTAATAGCTAACAATTATAGGGGAGCCATGTTGAGTAAAATGTTTGGGTAGAATTTGTTGACTCCATTCATTGCCGGCATGGACATGAGCACATTGGAGGACTACCATTTTGTGTAGTTGTAATGAATTGTTGAGTTGTTGACGGAAAGCTTTGAGTAGTAGTCGTATAGCTTGGTGACCCGTTCGTAGTTGTAGTATACCCTGGTGACCCATTCCTAGTAGTAGTATAGCCTGGAGACCCGATCGTAGTAGTAGTATAGCCTGGTGACCCGCTCGTAGTAGTGGTATAGCCTGGAGACCCGTTCGTAGTAGTGGTATAGCCTGGAGACCCGTTCGTAGTAGTGGTATAGCCTGGTGACCCGTTCGTAGTAGTAGTATAACCTGGAGTTCGCCCCTGAATATAAGTTTGTGGACCAGGAAGATGTACAACTTGTGGATTTAGTTGACCTTGACCTGGATTGCAGTACCGACTTCCAGGACAAGTGCCTGGTTTGTTAG
>JAQIXO010000329.1:0-22836 GCA_034700305.1 Protaphorura armata
ATCATGTTTTACTACTTATTTCTTTCGACGGTCAGTGTGGGAGGTCTTTCGCATACTGCCTGTGCTTTGCACAGTTTCGGCTAAAACTTGTTTCCTATAAATAATTTCCCAAAAAGGAATATTTAAAAATTAGAATTGAACTGTATAAAACTTCATTTGAAGCGTAAGTTTGTAATGATGGATTGCAGAGCAGTGTGTCATACAAAATTAAGATTACGAGTTCATTTTATTTCGGATTTTTGTCACTACGATTATGTATTTGATCATTCATGCATTTTCTATATATTCGTAAGACCAATTAACAGAATCCCTATAGTCATTCTCTTGCACGAGACTACATTTCGTCGAACCAAACTCTAAATCCCCTCTCAATCGGTGAGTTTCCATGACGATTTCTAAAGGAGTTGTTTTGCAATTCAAATCTGCTCGTTCAAATGGAACAAGAGACACCCATTGTCCATTTTTCCTTTCAACAAGGAAGGAAGTGGAATTTTCAGTTCGAAAGTGAGCTCCTTTCAAAATGTTCTTAATTTCTTGTACAGCACTTCCATTTTGATTGCGGTACAACCGTCCAAGTACTTTTTTCACCTTTTCACTCTTCAAGTCTTGGAGTAAGAGTCGTTCATTTGCTTCAGATATAACAATACTCTCATTGGAAGCCGTGCTCGCAATCGCCACGTATTTTACTCCTGGAAAAATATTATCAAAGAAATTATCCAACACAGCTTGATCGAAAGTACAGGTATCAAGAAATACAGTTTCAACTTTGTCAAAACGGATGGCAGGTGAGTACTCCACATGGACTTGGTCAAAAGTTAATAATTCCAGGTCATGGGAGGATTTTGTTAAATCCAATAATTTGATTGGAATTCGATAAAATTGTGTCCTTCTGAGCACAATACGAATTTCTTTGAGAGAACCCAAAGGTCTAAGCAAATCCGAAATGACATTAGAAGTGTTAGGATAACTGAGAAAACCTGAACGTAGACTCAAATATTCCGTTTTGACTGGAATCGTAACTAATGAGTCCCAATCTGGTTCGACCAAGTGAAGGGACAGGTGTTTCATATTTGTTTCATTCAAAAGACTCAGACTCAACCTCGTGTTATCAGTTAATTCCATGGGATAAACAAAGCTATAAATAAAACTTCCCGTCTTATAATCTACACTGACGCTAATGCAATCATCATCAAGGACTTCAAAGTTTTCCATGGTCCCATGTTCTTCTTTCGAAATCGGTCTGGGCATGTAATCAAACTCACGAACTTCTGTATTCGAATCACAATAAGTGTCAGAACCGTGAACACTCCCAGTCCAGCAAAATTCTTCCTTTTTTTCATCCGAGAGTGAGTAACGCCTCCCGAAGGGTACAAGTTTATTAACAGTCTCTTCGTTCTGAACTCCGAGATAGTAGTAATTCGCATCCAAGTTTGTATTGAGACTGTACTTCTTCAAATGAGGCAATTCCTTTACTCGATACCTAAATACTCCATCCAATTGGATTTTGTCCAATATTAAAGATTCCAAGTTATCAGCATTCTCCAAGGACTTCTGAAGGTCTTTGGGGAAGACTTGTGCTCTTGAAACGTGTATGGATTTTAATTTTTCCTGTACACTCTTAGGAATTCTAGTGAATCTCTCAATCTTGTTTCCACCATCAAATCGATATTGTCGGGTATTATAGGCTGTCTTCTCATAACTCCTCAGGTGGATTCCAGCGTAGTATTCTTCATAAGACGTCCAAAAGTTCTCAAAACCACTGTGTAGATAGTGAGTCAAACGACGTGTTTTGAATTCTGATTTCACCCAACGGCCATCCTTCTTCCTTACAATGTAGTGACTGTATTTACTGTTCATTCCCTGCTCCGGAAATTCTGGCGGTATGCTTTCCAATCCAACAAAATTTTTCGTTTCTCCATAGTGCATAATTACGTCTTCCAACTGATTCATATTCTGAATAAGATACGTGATGTTCACAGGATGGCTTTCCACGAATATGAGTTTCCTGACATTATGAAAAATATTTTCAAAGTCTTCAATCACATCGGAATCCATTGAACAATGGAAACACAAAAATAGTTCCAGATTTGGAAACATATGAGAGTAGACTGGTTCCGTCTTTGCGTTGTTGTCACGAAACAAAATTTGAGATACAGATTGTAAAAGTTTGAGCTCTGCTCCGTCTAGATAAAGTTGTCGCAAGGATCGAGGTAGACTTGTGAGATAAATCGTAGTATTAGATGCGTTTTTATTTTCCACCCCCTTTGAATCCCAATCTGGTATAAAGGTGACCCTCAGTTCTTCCAATCTTCGCATTGCTCTCAATAAATCAGACCAATGCCCTCCTGTCAGAGAGAATTCGGTCAGAACTAGACTCTCTAGATTCTTCAATGCTCCGTGCTCATGTATCCTCGAAATGTTGAAGTAACAATGTTTTAATGACAGATGACGAAGTTGGAAGTTTGGCAGCAAATTTTGAACAATTTCTGAGCAGTATTTTCCATTCCAAGTCTAGTAATTCTTCCTCTCTCTTGATCTACAGTTATTAGCTTTGAAGTACGAACAGTGAGTTCAATGTTAACGTTCAAATGAGTAATCTTTTCCAATGACCAGTTTTCAGATTGATACTCTTTATCTAAGAATAGAAGGGATTTGAGTTGGGATTTCGTAAAATCGCTCGGATGGTCTTCATACAAAGCATGGGGAATGTACAAGATGAACGTCTTTAAATGTTCAAGAACGACACGATGCTCTGACTTTAGGGATGATATAAATTCAACATCTGTGAGATTTAACACTTGTACTCCTTTGTTGGTCTCCATAGATTTGAACAATAAGTCTGGATCAATCTCACAGTACGCGAGTTCAATTGTTGTTATTAAATTGTCATAGTCCCGTGGAATTCCTGAGAACTGAACTGATGTTGTCTCTGTCCCCCTTTGAACATGTGGTAAGTTTCTCCCAGCCTGAAGCTCCCGTATTATATCACCACTGATTTGCTCAAGATTGTCACGGATCCAGAAAATGAATTGGAACACGCGTATGAAAATTGAATAGTTTTGACAGACTCCATCGTTCTTATTCCTGTCTCCGGAACTTACGATTCCCTGAGATAGGTAAACACACGGATCTGTACAATGTTCCTCCACAATTCTACTCTAAAAATGTATATCTTACATGAAGGAAATATTTTTTGTGGAGTGGAGAGGGAACTACGAATCCTCCTCCACTGTCTCCGTTACATACGGTCGTCCGTCCATCTTCAATGGAAGAATATTGTATGCATATATTTTACAACGTATCATTCCATATCCTTTCATACCTGGACCATTATCTCCTACACAGAACTCTGATTCAGTTGGGTATCTCCTGAGACCGTGGAAACATTCCGAGTCATCCACAACCTTTAGGTTTGCATGTTTCAGTTTCTCAGATGTGTTTCCTCTCTCGTCTACGCCAAAACCAACAACCTATTATTGGCAGAATGCAGTTTTGGCAACAATAAGGACATTTCGTTACGGGCGATTTTCAAATCCGCAGGTAAGAATTTTACGAGCAGATTTAAAATCGCTCGTAGAGATATGGTTTCGCTACAAGCCAAAATGAATATGCTTGTAGCCGTCTTATGCTGAGCGCTTGGGGTAAGCCGACACATATTGAAAAACTGAACTGTCGGTTTCCTGTGCTGAGCGAACCAAACTGACAGTCACGAGGTAACCGTACACGATCGGATTGGCCGAGCTACGAGAGAATCCTCTCGCCGCCAGAATGAATCTACGAGAGGATTTGAACAAATTCTCTTGTAGATTTCAGGAATTAGAAAACCTGGAACCAGTGGAGAGCACTTTCTAGAAGCAAATTCTACAGGCAAATTTGAAAATCTCGGGTACCGAAATGTCCCTAATACAACAATTCATTATTATTCAACATGAATTGACTTTGACTTACGTCACCAACCATCCCTGGTTTAACTGCATTCAAATCCAGAGCATGCTCATTGGGTAAACAGACTGGAATAACGTAATCGTTAAATTGGATGTCTCCTCTCAAATGGATCAACGCAAGATCTCCTTGCAACGTCCGTGGATCATATTTCATGTATTTGTAAATTCTTGTAACCTGGAACCAGCGGAAGTGGAATGGACGTCCATTAAAATGAGACGCTTGTTTGTATTAGGAAAACATTACCTCAAATATTTGCGCATGTTCAGATTGTTGATTCACACTAAAGTTTTGACTAATTGTACGCAGAATGATCCGAAATTCATCAGAATTAATTAGTTCCCCGTTTGGTTTTGTAACACAATGAGCTGCGGTTAGAATGACAGATTTTCTGATGAGAGATCCTCCACAAATATAATGCCAAGAAGAATCGGGAGCCTTCCGAAACAAAGCTGCATGCCAAGGCCAAGTTGAAGGATCGGTCAGATTTCCATGCACGATTAGCTGTTTGGGTGTTTCTATCCGTTTACCACAGTCTGTTATGCATATAGGTAAATTATTATATATGAATATTTTGCGTATTAATTTCACACGTATGTACCTTCTACACATGAAAATGCCCGGAGTTTATAAAGATTTGTCCAATTTCCATCCTTTGGGTCACATCTAATCTCATTTATACTAGACGGGCCGTGATTCTCAAATGGAGTGTAATATTCCTTACACTTGTACGAACATATTACGGTTTGTGTGCCAAACGTTGAGTTTGAATTGCGACAGCTTATCTCTACATTCTGAAAAGTATTTTTCTATAGAAATCTAAAATAATTTTTAAACCTCTTAACATTTAATATGTCGTACCTGTAACGGAGTAGGCGGTTTGCATGACTCAAACTTGTTTGAAGAATTTCCAATGGCAAAAGTTATATAATGCATCAGTAGCACACAGATTTTCCATGAAATGTATGCCATGACTGGCAAAATTAAAATGATAAGATATGACGGCATTTCTCGACCATTTATTGTGCTCAAGCCATCCAGCAACATACCAATATAGAATGAAGTTGAACTACAAGCTTGAATTTTCCACTTTTTCAGTGCAGAGTTGTCTAATGAGAAACATGATTCTGGTGTGGATAATCAAAAATGCACACCGCACCCAGTAGTCGGGAACTCGTTAATGAATATTATGCCATTCAGTTTCGTTGATACAAGCATGTCTACTAAATTACTAAACCGGTTCAAGTTCCAGTTTTTGCATACACACTGTCAAGCTGTCCTTGTACTGAGGATCACACTTAACCATGTACATCAGAAACGTAATATTAGAAGGTTTAGCTCTTATCCCCCGCTGAGTGAGTGTCAAATAAATAAAGAAACACTAAAAAAAATCACAACTGAGCATCAGCTCATAAATCTAATCCCCGTAAAATAACACAGGATTGACAGAAAAATAAGTAGCAATTTTCTATCAGTAGTAGTTAGTCTGACACACAGTATATGTCAAAACTCAGGGGGCCCATCACGAGTTTATTTTGTGATTAGCTTTCATGACAATGATATCATTCTTCATCTCCTATTCTATACTTATTAGCATGCATCCAAAAATAAATCCAAATATTCTATACTCGTTATGATGATGAACATAACACTATAGGATTCAACCAGACTTTTGAAAACATAAACCCTTGCAAACACCCATACAACACAACGCTATATCTCATTAAGAGTTAGACATAATGAAACACTGGATTAGATTGCTTTCAACGGTTTTATATTCTACAAGGTTGACTTCAGCATTTGTAAGTATTCCGCGTTCCAGAACCAGCATTCACTGTAGTGTGTATGGAAAATACATAAGAACAAATTTTACATAATTTATCGTTGAAAGAGATTAGGTCCAGAACACAGTGGCATCTGGCATCTCAATGTTCAGAACGAGGATCGAATTTGCCAAAGTGTTTGTCTTGTGGAACATTAAATCTTATACGTGTGAGCTACAACCACCTGCAGATTCGTTCTAATTTCCTTAATTTTTACTTCATCTAAAAAGCGAGATAGCTTTATTGGAAATTTAATTGCACGTCTTATGAGCTATGTCCAGTTGCGCTGCGCATTTTACAGCGCGCACTTTTTTATTTGGCAAGTGTCAAATATTAACTGGTTGAAGAATTCTCTCTATCCTCACCCGTAACCCGAACCCGATAATTCTTTTATTAAAAAATATTCTCATCATCTCATATCGAGTGTCTTTAAAAAGTATATTTATTTCATTCAAATACAATTATACAATACAGCACATAGAAACTGTTGAGTATAAGTGAATGGACTTTCATTTAACGAGAAATACTACTCTCCAAGCATTTTATTCCTGACGGACTGAGCTTTATAATTCCGAAACTACCGAAATGTCGTCGTCACCTGACACTTACATGTTTAATCAGTGTGATAAGTTTCACTTCACAAGATTTGGTTATATTTACCCTCATGAAAACTATTCGTACGCCGAACAATCAAATTGAGCTAAGTTTCTAAACCAAACGTTCTCCTTCGATCTCGTTTTCTTCGTTTCATTCCCTGTCGTAGTTATGCCGTGGCGGCATAACTTTCAACGTCGCCCGACATTCTATCTATGGAATTTTCGGGTTCTGGGTTCGGGTTCGAATCGGTCCATCCGAACCCGAACCCGATCCGAAAATCTTCGGATCTGAAAATTAAGATCCGAACGCGAACACGATTACTCGAAGCTTGATCCGAACCCGAACCCGAATGTGATCCGAGAACCCGAACCCGTCAGAAACTCTAGTGTAGAATCTATTGCAAAATTCTATCGTGTCAAAGTTAGATTAACTAATAAAATATGGGATTGTACTTGTAATCGAGTAAGTGGATAATAGTTTTGACTGCTACCGATTCTGTGTATTGTGTATATACATGATTGATTACCATGGTTACATGCCAAATACTGGTTACAGGGTGTCACAAAAATATTTGATCACCTGAAGAGAGCAAAATCAAAATAATTAAGAAAAAGTAAAATAGTAATTATGACATCGATTCGTTCCCCATGCTCACACATTTGGAATTAAATACTCTATACTCTATATCAACACACAATTACAAAGCAAAACGTGTTTACATCTTTTACTTGGGTGTCTTCATTAAAATATCTTGTGCATCAGTGCATGGCCGGGAGCTACTAATACTACACTAGATTTTCTAAATTATAAAAGGGGTTATTCCTAAAATGAGACAATTCGGAACGTAACATTACGAAACACTAAAATGCTGTCTTCTACGTAAAACATTCATTTTTGGGAACAGTTTCATTGCAAGGGTGAACTTTCGGATATATGTTACCGTGTCGTAGTGCTTCCGTTCCTATTACTACTGGAGGTACCTTTCAGTAGATATTTCTTCATTGTAGTGATTACCTACTATTAGGGGTACCATACAGTAAGTATTTCACCAAACTCGAGTTTGTTTGTTTGTTTGTTTTTCATTTTATGTGCGTCTTGGCGAGCGTTCTTACATACTCGAGGTATTACGAGTTCTTACATACTCGAGGTATTACGAGTTGTTACTGTTACGTAGCACTTGGGGTAAGGAGAAAGCAGATTTCGTAATTTTAGATTTTCTCAGAAAATTGATTTTTTACGTGTTAAATCCCGTGCTCTTTTTCCAAGTTTGCATTTCAAAAAATTTAAAAAATTTGTATTATTTTCAAGTTTTTTCATTTTAGCATCGAAAATTTGTCCAAACCCCACTCAGGGCATAAAAAATATGGCGGGTCAAAGTCCAGGTGACAGATCGTGGCACTCCGTTGTGAGACGGAATTCGATTCAAATCGATATTTCATCCAGAATTCCTTCTAATGTCATGAAACATTTGATTCGATTGCATTCAACTGTTTTAAATTGTACAGGGGTGATTTCAGCATACGAATGATGTTTATGATTTATTCCTTAGTAAACCCTGTTGCAGAAGTTTTACCCACGAGCGTTTATTGTAGTGTGGATAAAAAATACCTAAGAATAAATGTTAATTTATTAGTGAAAAGGATGCGACATACATGCATGTGAATCTTCAGAAGGAAGCTAATTTGTCAAGTGCTTGTCTTGTTGAATAGTCACTCATATATAAACATAAACAATAGCACTACCTAAGATAAAATGTTACATAAATTATTGAATACGAATAGATCATTTATGCATTGATCGTTAGTAGTAAAAAGGACTTTGTCGTAATGAAGGCATTTTAAATTATCGTGATCATTCTACCCTCATAAGACTACCGTATACAATATAACTACTGTAGGACGAGTATAGTAGAAAAAATAACATAAAAATATCAATATTACCAAGGCGATATTTTGATACTGTGATATTGAAAGATACATTTTTAATGTACTGATATTATTGAAATTTCAATATTGCATACCCTAGATGTGAATGTGAATGTGACTGTACGTTTGGAATCTGATTTAGTGTATTATTCAAAAAAATTACTAAGCTTGATATTTTTTTGTATATGCTTATGATCTCGACGCGTGGATTTGTTAATGATCATTTATATTCATTATAATAATCGTTATTCACAGTGTGACAACCTTATTCTTACTTCTCGTGTATCAATTTGCAAACAATAATAATACAAACATAAGGATGAGTATGGTTTGAAGTTGGCAAACAAGTTTATGGAAATGCGAGGTCAGGTGGACTCACCGCACTGCTCGGACCCGCGTCTTATTTTCTCTAAATAATTTATTATTTTAACTTTAACTTTGGATTTTAAGACTATTCCAGTTTTCCAGATGATAACTAATTAATATGTAAGCAAAACAGGACGAGGAGAGAATCAAGGTGAGCAAATCAACTAATTAATCTTTTGTGTTTTGTCAGATTTACTGGAGAACAAAAAAAATCACAAGTGGGCTTGATTTGGATTTTGGATTATGTAAGAAACAGGTTTATGGAACTCTCTTGTGTATTTAATATTGTACTCTGGTCCATGTATAAATACGACCAGAAACAGGGACCCAGAAGTAAGGGACGAGCGGACCGCTACCTCTTTTGTAAAACCAACCATCGAGGACAGATTTTTCTATTACGTGACGTCATAAACCCGCACTACCTCTAGCACGTAGCTAACCCGAAATGATAATCCATGTGAATAACTGTACGACAAGAGAAAACTATAATGTCATTGCTCCCTTTATTGTCAATACAGAGATTACAGTCAACTCTCTATATATCGACCTTCCCTCTATCGGACACCTCCATATATCGAACAAAACGCTAGGCCCCTAGAATTGCCTCCTGCATAAGCATTACACATTTATAAAGAAAGTTTCTCTTTATCGAACTATCCCTATATAGTACACATTTTCATGCATTTTGCGATGGAGATATGGAGAGTTGACTGTACTTCATTCTACGAATTGTTTTGGTTTCTTCAGATTTTTTAAAGACTTATTGCTACCCACATTCTCTATTTCCCGACACAGTTAATATTTGCACCAACATTAGAAGTTCTTATAGTGGTCAAAATTTTGACACGTATTTTGATTCGAAGTTTAGCAAATTCCTTCACCAAAATCTTAGTCCAACTCTGGGTGTTTGTAACAAAGCCCACGCTAAACCTTTCTGGTGATACCATGGACATTCGAAATTTTGTCTTAAGCACCTGAATGTTAGGTCACATAATTCTACTATACTGTGCGAGAGCATTGTTCACTGGGCTCCATGAGTCCACCGCGAGACAATTCTAGTATCCAAGATTCGTAAATATTTACTGGTAATTCGTCTGTTTACATTTTTTTGTCTGTACTCCTGTACTCCATACGATTTCCCATGTTTTTTTCATAGCGAACGCCAAATAACCAGAGATATATTTTAGCAGTTTTGTACATTCCAGTTGTTTCTTCTAATTCTAGGCCAGTCATCTCACTTGGCATGTGTTCTGGAAACATCTCTGCCAACTCCTCCGCTGTTTCGATTAAGTTTTCAGCCGGATGTTGAGAAATTACGTACTCAAACAATTTTGTACTTATATAATAATGACCGTCGTTATCAGGAAATTATCGTCCGCAGGAAATCTGTGAAAACTGAAATCCTTTCCACCCTTAAGTGTTCGATCAGTGTTTTTACAAGTTGAAATCGCACATGAAGGCATTCTTGTACTTTGATAATTTGCAAATTGTGAAATTACTGAGCACTGAAAATTGAAAGTACAGAGTGGGTTTGTTGTACTAATCGTAAGTAAATAAAAGCCGAAAGTCGCGCGCGTGACATTGACGTCATTCCCGCCCAAACTTTCATTTGAAATGAATTGTAAAAACTCATTGAGGAGTCCGCTTGTCCCGTACTTCTGGGTCCCTGGACCAGAAAACTCTTTTGTTCATTTTATTTCTACATTCAAACTCAAATTTTGTAAATCGATTCCCACGAGAATTCCTACTCAAAATATGGCGAAAATTCTATTAGCCGTTTTTCTGTTCATTGGAATCATTGGAGCGATTCCACAAGGTCCTCCAGTACCTCCAGGTGTTTTACAAGCAGCGGCTCCTGTCACCGTACGTAATTCCTTCTTTTTTTAATCGAATTTAAAAAAAAAATCATTGTCGGAATTTGTGTATGAATTTACTTGAATAGAAAGCACTACTCCTAACATGCCAGAATGGAGTTTTAAGTCCAAGTCCACCAGCTGGAAAAGCATTGGCAGCATGCAAAGATACGGCCATTTGGGGAATAGAAGAAGGAAAGAAAAATCCAGAAGTGAGTCACGGAAGCCTTTTTCTTGGAAATACTTTGATAGTTTTGAATTAATAATATCAAAACGTAATTAATTAATCATTTTGTGTACAATTCTAGTGTGACGGACTTTGTATTGCCGCGGCTCTCGGCTATGTAAGTTTTGTTTTAAATTCCAAAAATTCGTATTTCCAAATTCCAGAAAAAACGAACATACATATTTTTAAGTTTCAGAATTAATTTTTGAATTTGTTACATGCAGTTGGGGGCAGATGGAAAATACGATCAAAAATTGTACCATGAATTTATTGATAATAACTTTGGAGAACACAAGGACTATGCCAAGAAGCATATGGCTGATTGCTTCACGAATTACGGTAATTTGCATGGGATTGGGATTTGAAGTTCTATACCTTTTATGAAATTTGGATTTTAATTATATATTTATATTTTTAGGGGACAAAGTCGACTTGACTGATAAGACGTGTACTCAAGTCAAGTTATTTGATACTTGTGGATGGAAAATGCAACCAAATCTTGTGAGTTCAAAATTTAAATTTTTAAATTATATCATTTATTTTTTACGTAAAATGTTCTCGTTTCAAAATTACAGAAGTGCTAAAGGTCACAATGCAGCCAAAAGTACAAGTATCCAACAAATAAACCCCTTTCGTTATCAATAAACAAAATATTGTAAATGAATACAAATTTATTTCAAAATATTGTAAAGAGTCAAAATAAATATTACATAGCCTTAAACTTTGTCTATCTTATTTTTATATCTAAGGAGTTTCGGACAGTACGGCAGTTCACTTCATAAGTACTGTTCAATTGTACAGAGTATTCAAAAAATATGAAATAATCTACAGGGCGTCCAAAAAGTGGCTACAAATTTTGTTTGTTTGTTTGTTTTCTGATTTATGTGTACTAGGCCAGCATTCACACATACCGAGGTATGTTTAATTGATTGTCTTACAAACCCTACACGGAAAGGAAAGATTTCAAACAAGCCATGCACTCAATCCAATGGATAGAGTAGAGTATCTATAATCTCCACATGGTCTTCTTACGTTATGTGATTTCTGAATGTTTAACTATAGAAATTATCTTTATTGAAGGAAACAACTTCTACATATTAGATTAGAAACAAACATTTTTTACTTTTGGAAGGTCTCAGGAAAGAGAATTAAGGAATGCAGGTAGTCGCCGGAACAGGCAAATGAGCAACCAATGCTGTCCTCCACACACCCCATAGCACAACTAAGTGTCATATCAAGGATGAATGAAGTCCAACATCAACCACACAAATACCAATCCCAACTAAACCCACGAACCCAAACCCAATCCAACAGAAAACACACTTTTCTCTGCTTGACTCAGTGAATAATGACATTAACTTGTACATTCCCACCAAGTCGCCTTCCCCATGGAAATGAGGATCGCTTTACTATTTTGACTAATTTAATTATAACCCTAGTAAGTCTGCTTTCTCTAAGAGCTTGAGGTGAACAATTTTAAAAATGTATTTTGTTTCACTTCGTGCTATTTGGAAACATTTGAACGGATAGGGAATCCGTGTTATTTTGACAGTTTTTCTCACTTGCACTCAACCCTGTTTATATTGGACTTTAATGGAGTCTTTGTGGACAAGTTAGAGTGCCAGGGACAATAATTCTAATTGAAAATCATCAGACTCTCGAAGTACTTGGTTAAATAAAGGCATGAGTGATTGACCCTTTAATTCGTGTCGCGTAAATATAAATATGAGATTTTAGAATTGACTGATCATAATTCATAAGTCAATTTTCTAAGCTCTAACAATAAGTTCAAATGTGAATAAAATAGAATTGTAAAATCATAAATATAAATATAAATAAAATCATATTAATAATTTATAAACATACATGGAAATTCGCTCATCAGACTTTTCAAAATGTGTATTTTGGCATTTCCTTACTCGACACCCAACTGTTTTAGTTCCTCTGTCACTCTGGCCAGATATGTTGGATCCGGATACCCGTGATGAGCACTCCCACCATTAAGGTTTGTTTTATGATGAATTCCATTCCATACAAGTACGTCAGTCTGGCCCGTAGTCATACTCGTTCCAATTGTGAAAATGAGTCTCCGATCCCAAGCTATCTTTAGGAGATCCAACACTTTGAGTCCCTCTGGTGAATTTGGTAAGAATCCTCGTCTTTTCACTTGATACTTTCCATCGCTCACTTGATAGACAATGTCAATGACTCCAAAGTCTTCATATCCTTCACAATGTGGATTTGGACGATTAGGAATGTCCATGATAGTTATCTCCATCCTCCCTCTTATGGGACAATCCCCAATTAGAATCCCATCAATACATTGACAAAATGGACATTTGACACTCTTGTGCTTGACTCCTCCCATCGTGACCCCTTCCTTCTCAACGTTATGATGACATTGGGTGCATAATTTATGGGTGCACTTGAGGATGACCCAATGGGTGGGTGTGGGTGGAAATTCATTACAGCAAATCAGACAGTCTTCCTTAAGGGGTGTCCGGATCGGACTTTGAGCAGGGAGTGAATTCAATCCGTTCAGTCCATTCAATGGAACACTCATCCACTCTCCACCCACTTTTTGAAATTTTAATAGGATTTTAGAAGGGGGTTCCGAAGAGGCGGGAGAATTTGAATTTGAACCTCCGCTAGGTGGCACATTTGTTTTGATGGATGAATAAACAATTTCAATTCCATCATCAATTTCCATGGGAGTTGGTTCATGTTTTAGAATGTAGTCAATTGTTTTTTCCAAGTCAAAATTGAATTGACGAAGGAGTGTTAGATTGACAGAGTCATCTTTGAATGCAGGAAGTCCAAGTTCTAAAATAAGACTTAATTTGATGGCTAAGTCCATGTCATTCTCATCCTTCATTTTTCTCATGAGGTCAAAGATTACTTTGGCAAAGTACGGCCAAGCTTCAACCTCTTCTCCACCGTTGACAACAATAGTTGAGGGTTTTGGTGTCCAAGCAAATGGTGGGAGTTTTCTACAGACCTTGGCATAAGAGATAACTTTCCTGATAGGAACTCTGATGGGGTTTTCTTTGTCATAAGACATAATGTACATTGGACAACACTTGAATCTATTGAAGACAACAAATTCATTTGTGGGTATTTGTGGATTGGGTCTCCCTACAATGGAGTCAAAGAACAGATCCGTTTGAGTCCGTTTTTGATGATCTAATTTCTTGGGTTCACGAACAAATGTAGATTTATTTGAGGTCAAATGGTCAACGGTCATGCAGTCACCCAAATAGACAGCAAATATTATGAGGACTCCGTGTGTGTCATACAGAATTGATTTGATTGGGTTGTCAGCAAAATATAGGCCGCGACCTAGGAGTCCTTCAGAATTACCTAAAATTAGAATTAATTTACAAATAATTAACAAATGATGAACGCACACTTTAAAAGATGAACAATTAAATTATTTTAAATTTGACTGACCCAAACGTTCATCCAACCCTTGAGCAAGTATGTCCTCCAGACTCCCGTGGGTTCCATGGAAGAGAAGAGCTATGTTGTCAGAGTACTCAGTCGCAGGCATACTACTACTACTACTACTACTACTACTACTCGGATCTATTTTTAGTCTCTTGACCGCCTGACACTGCATGTCTGCCATCTTTGATGGAAGTCCCAATCCCGTCAATAGATCCAAATCATCAGACTTCTCACGCAGAGAGTCACGACGTGCACTCACAAATTTAGTCCAAAGTCCAACGTTGACAATACGCTCAATTTTTGTAAAATTGATACAAGAGACAAGGTCAGAAATGACAGTGTATTCTGGAGATGAGGGGTCAATGGGTGAGCGGGTGTAGGTGGTCCCCCCTTGAATGGCCTTTGCACAATCCTTCCCCCAATCAGGTGGTGATGGACAAATAACGTCTGGTTTGAGTAATCTATTACCTTGAGGGACTGACACAGCGTTGCAAGATGGAGTGGGCGTGGCGCCGGAAGTGATTGTTCCTCGACCAGATAATTGTTTTCTAATAGCGTTTAATTTGGCATTGGCCAGTTGTACGGTGGCGATTGGATTGGACATTAGACCAGTAGTGGTCTTTGAAGTGGAGGGGGTGGGGGTGTATGAGGTGGACGGAGTGTTGTTTTGCATTGGAGGGGGCAAAACAACTCCACTTACTGTTGTGCCAAGGCGTCCAAGGATAGCAGTGGACTGGATGATCATTCCAGAACTTGAACTAGGACCTGGGACTGGGAGTGGGAACGGTTGCCCTTGTAACACCGTCCCTGTTGTTGTTGTTGTCGTTGTTGTTGGGGTGGAGCCATTGCTCTCTTCTTCCTTCTTAATGGCTCCGTCATTTTTATCCTCTCCTGGCATTTTTATACTTATGGTGCTGAATAAGCCGGTTAATATTTCTGCAATGATTAATTATGTATTATTAATTAATGAGCCTGAAATTTAAATTCTGAATTACCCGTGTACTGTATATGATATGCAGGTAGGGTTGTAAAATGCACGGGTAGTTATGTTTTTGGGAATTTTCCCTGGCGCTTTGAGTGCTTAGGCAAACAATATCCGGTTTAACACCTTGCCGTAATGCCTTGGTATTCGTTCATGCATTTTGCAGCATTTTAGTGTCCAAAATATGTTAATTGGAATCCTAGTTTGAATGTAATTATTAATTTAAATTACAGTGTTGTGTGTTCGGTCTTGAGAACCCCATGGATACAAAGTTTGTAGTTTGTGACAGATCGTAATGTACATTCTTATGAAGAATCTTCTGAATGTTTTAATTTGTTATACGATATCCTATTAACTGTTTTAAAGTTTACAATTTGTCTTCTTTCAATATACCTATGTGATGACTATACGTCTTAAATGTTTTCACATAAAATATGGAATAAATTCCCACTCGGGCATAAATGAAACTTTGTTGGGAATATTCCCGGGTTTATTATTATTTCCCAGAAATGTCCGTGGGTGGTTTGGGTGCTTTACAGTATTAACCCTCATATTTTTCCAGTTCTTTGATTTGAAATAAACGTCTAAATAGTTAACAAAAATATTTAATATTTTGACTTTGAACTTCATAATTAATGATGGGTGGGTCTGAAATTAGTTAAATTGACAAAATATAATGAGTTTAATTTATCCCGTTGTACACGGTCACTTTCATATATGAATTATGAATCCCCGTACAACTTGCGTTTACATCACGCTCCCACATTTTATGTCAATAGAACGCGGCCCGGCCGCATTGACCAAGTTGTACTGTATGAGACTATACACATAATTAATTCTTACCAATTAATTAATTTGAATTTCTCTACTATTTTCTGTCCGTTTCAACAGAGCGTGTTCAAACTACTTGTCGTTACGTTAATTATTAAATAATCCTTATACCCTCACTCACTCAGTCGTTTCAGTTCAGTCTGTTATAAAGAGGATAAATAATTTGAATGAATCAAGTCGTTTGTCTGTTCTTTATCAAATACTAACGTGCAACTATATAGGGAATTGGGAAACGTGGCAAAAGATCGCATTCTCATATACTAATATATATATAATATATACATATATTGAATACACACTTGTTGCATGGATGTTCTCTGTACTATGTACTCAGAACTATGGTATTAAAAAGGACAGATTTCAACCCAACGGAATTTTAAGGGGTTGTTTGAACAGCTGCGTTCCTAAAAAAAATTTGAGGGTGGGTCAAATTAAAATATCCATTCTAAGGTTGTGTAAATATGTACTCACGAAAACATTACTATTAGCACATATTATTAGTAAATCAGAATAGATGAAATCCTCAATTACCATTGTTAAATATGATTATAATTTACAGAATTAACTAGTGCCGTAGAAGTGATTGAGAAAATTAACACATGGAATAAAACAATGAAATCCTTGAGGTCGTTTGGATCCATGCTTGCTCCTGTTATTAATTGAAATTGATAATTTATTACAATAAATATAAGCTAACCGGGTATTTTACAACCCTAATTTCTGTTCAATTACATCTCACCTCTTAACATTCGCTTATACCAAGGACACACGGACATTTTGGGCTATTTTTCGTCTCGACCCACAATTTACCTGTAATAATTTCAAAATATATAATATAAATTACGGTATGCTTGTTTACAACGGTTAACCAAGAGAAGTTTAATTGGGTGGAGAAATCTGATTAATTTATGCTTAGAATAAGTTTAGAATTTACCAAGTGTAATTCATGTCCTACCTGCCACTTGGAAATTGCAACTTACTTGTTGAACTTTACTTTAGCACTAAGGAAAATATGAGTATCACGATTCATTTTTGGTATTTGGAAATGATCTGTATTTCTAAAATTAGATTGCCTTAGTTTTTGTTGAAAGTGTGGGAAGATTGTATCATCATCAAATTCATTTCTCGCCTCCATAAGTAGAGTAAGTGATAAATGAGTCAAGCCAAATTCCGAATTGATCTACCGTAGCTTTATTTATTACAAACCTTGCCTTGTCCCACCCATCCAAAAATAGACCTGGTTAGGTTGCTTGTACAAGAAAATAATCCAAGCACAAATAAATCACAGTCTCAATATTATTCTATATAAAAAAATTGAATGTTAAGTAGAATTCTAAAAATTTACTTTTTAATGCGACACATGACTGCCAAGAAAATTAAATTAAGTATTTTGTACAGTCAAAGTAGAATAAAGAAAATCCATAGAATTTTGACAGTGCAGTGAAGTGAAGCATTTTTTTTTTTTACAGAACTTGGTGAAGTGAGCGAAGTCTCATGCAATGTAATATATAAGAAATAAATCTTGTTACATTATAATAATGCGGTATAGGTTTTTGTACTCTAGACACGCGACGTGTTGCTTTATTATTTAGCAAATTCTTGATCCAGAGTTTGATCATTCACCTTTGAATAATTAGCATGAAATAATATAATAATTTATTTGATTGGCATTGACTTATACTTATACTCCGTGTGGACTCTGTGGACGTCAATCAAAGAAAATATTAAAACTGGTTTTAAGTCTCAACTTTTCTAACCTTTGTATCAATCAATCCAAGTCAACAGTATGCCAGTAAACCTAATGCACACTGCATTGCTAGGTGAATGCACGGTCGACCTTCTCTGTGCCTATGTTACCCGTAAAACCAGTTTTTTTACCTCATAAAAAGTGCACATTTCATTTCATGTACACAATTTTGTATTATTACTTTGAGTCCGGTCCCATTGTGTTCCGACTCACTATATAGTACACATTTCGTATCCACGTGCATTTTTTTCAAAATGTATCAAAATAATTTTTTAATTTTAAAACAACCGCTCACTTTATTTTTTATTTTTATTATATTCTACCACATCCACACAGTGGTACCCGAACACACATTAAATACAAAAACAAATTATACAAATGTTAAGGGGCTAAGACTAATTGTTATGACTGTTACTAATAGAGAAACAAATTCTCTGAGACGTTACACACGAGCTGCACTAGAAAATAATCTTCACGTCAAAGTCCTGATACGTGCTAATGATACAAATCCAAAATTTTTGGTGAGAACTGAATTGGAACGACTTGAGAAAATTGGAACAGACTTGGAAAATCTCGTTATAATGTACACAAATAGTGAAGCGCTTATTCTTGGAAATTCAAAACAAATAATTCAACAATTTTTGGAAGTGAAGGCTCAGATTGTTATTAGTGGGACTCCTAATGTGGATAACACGTACACGTGTTTCATTGGATACGCCTCAGCACTGCTCAAATATTTGTCTAATTCAAAAATACTACCCCAAAATTAAGTATGACAAAACCAACTCAATTTTTCAAATTGTGAATGAAGAGAGTGTTGGTGGGATTGGTTCATGTACAAAATCATATGCGCATGCGCATCATGGATCGACTGGAATTCTGGAATTACGTTCGAATGCGCACGGGGATAAAGCGAGACTTTTGAATACATTGCACCAAACGAAGCCATTGGTATTATTTGCTGGACAAAATATGGAATATCGTTCAATACTGACCTATTATGGAAATTATTTGATTGGAAATTTGGAAGATACCACGATGACCTTGAGCTTGACCGGTGACCAGTCACTTCCGATAGTTCTTCTAGGACTGTTCATTATAAAGCCAACCCCATTTTTGGCTCAATTTTTTAATTCAATTAAAGCCATTAATTATCCGATTAATAAATTACATATATTTATATACAACGGGACCAGTCATAAAGACATTGATGAATTCCTTACATACGCCCATGCCGAAGGCTACACAAGTGTCAGAATTGCGGAAGATTCAGAAAATCCTAGGAAGATGGCGCTGGAGTATGCTAATAAAACTGGCGTCGATTTTTACTTCAATATTGACGCAGAAGCTCGTCTTACAAATCCGGATGCCCTTCGACTTTTAATTAAAGAAATTGGAAATAAGCCATTAATTTCACCATTATTATCAGTTCCTTATAAAATCAAATCAAATTATTGGGGTAATGTGAATCGTTGGGGTAAAGCGAGACGTGGTAAAAATTACAATCGAATTATTGAGCAAAATCATATTGGACTCTGGAGTGTTCCTTGTGTAAGTGGGGCTTACCTTGTAAATCTTACATCAGAACCAAGACTGGATTACAAAAACACAGATGGCGTTATTTGTCAAACAATCGGGACAGAAGGAGACGAATGGCCATTTTATTTAACAAATCGTGCAAAATTTGGTCATTTAATTTCAACTTCATCTAAAAAATTAAAACCCGACTTATTTCAAATATGGGAAAATCGATACGATTGGGAATTAAATTATTTACATCCAAATTGGAAAGAAACTATAAAAATAATGGAAGAACCTTGTCCAGACGTTTTTTGGTTTCCTCTTTTATCTAAACGTTTTTGTTCAGAAATAATCGAATTGATGGAAAATTGTGGAAATTGGACAACCGGTACAAATTTTATACCAACAGATGGTGAAATACATCCTAATTGGGATCCATATCCAACCGTAGATATTGATTTACAATTAATTAAATTTGATAGACAATGGTATGATATTGTTAAAAATTATGTTCGTCCTGTACAGTTAAGTGTTTTTGGAGGTCATTCGACAGTGAGTCCATTCATTGATACAACAATTGTGATTCGATATCGACCAGAGGAACAAAGTTCAAATCGACCTCATCATGACACATCAACCTACACAATTAATATTGCTTTGAATGAGGGGTTTGAGGGTGGGGGGTGTAAATTTATAAGACAAAATTGTTCAGTGATTAAAACAAGGGTTGGTTGGGCTCTGATACATCCGGGTGAACTTACACATTTCCATGAAGGACTGAGTACGACCAAGGGCACTAGGTATATCATGGTGTCATTTATTGACCCCAGAGAAAAGGATAGGGATGATGAGGACATAGTTCAAATTGAGGATGATGATGATATTGCTTATGTTACATAACTTTATCTGATAAATTGTATGTAATAATTTGTATTAAATTGTAGTAGTATATTATAGAGCAGTTAAGTTATTCTGTGTTGAAAATGGACAAAATAAATGCAAAATTGGACATAAATTTGTTATAACCTTCGCTATGGTTTTATTTTGATATTGCAAAAATAACCTTCATAAGTACAATGTCAAAATTTTAAACCAAATATCAATACAAAATGCATAAAACAACAAGTATATATTTCGGCGGTCAAGATTTTTAATTATGCTCTTACGCAATAGACAGTGCAGTGCAAAAGAATTTATTAGCCGTAATCAGTTCACTTCCATTAAAGTCCAATTTCACTCCAATTTCACGCCGAGGTGAATACTAGCCGAGTGAAAAGTCCGTGAAAAGTCACTTTTCATTTCACGACTGTATTCCACAGGGGCTGAATACTTAGCTTAAGTTGCTAAAATAATTGATCCAGTTTTGTTGCTCAACTAATTGTGTCAAATTAGAATCCTAATTTGACTTTAACATAAAAATTTTATGTTTTGTATTGTTCACGAGTATACATAACGTATTATTCTCAATTTAAATATGATTTTGCCACATTAGATTCATGGATTTAGATTTGGATTCAATTGGTATGGGAGAGAAGGAAAATATTAAATCGGTTTGGTTGTATGCACAGCTCACTGTTCACACAACTGAAATCAGTGCCGTTCCTAGACTTATCCCAGCCCTGGCAAAAATTCAATTCCCGGCCCTTGATCCTTTTTATGTCCAATATCTTGGGTACACCACTGCAGGGTACTAATCGTCCGAAACCGACCTCACCTAGGCCTGTATTCCGCTCGCTACGTTCGGTTCATTTCCCGACCGCCGGTTTATTTGATAGCGTTTGGTAATTTCGAAAAGTCCTGAAGAGTGTGAAGAGGAGACCTTACCGTAAATGACCTATTAGAGCCCCGGGTCTGTATTTAAAATTGTGGCTCGAAGACGGGGGCTATATTTGAGCGTAGGGCTCTATTCGAGTAGAGGGCACTATTTATGAATCCAGCTTCAACACGGGGGCTGTATTCAAGCAGACGGCTCTATTCGAGACGAGGCCGGGGGCTGTATTTAAAATTGGCGCCTGAAGACGGGGACTATATTTGAGCAGAGGGCTCTATTCGAGCAGATGGCTCTATTTATGAATCCAGCTTCAACACGGGGGCTGTATTCGAGCAGAGGGCTCTATTCGAGACGAGGGCTCTAATATGTCATTTACGGTAAGTCGTTATGGCTTTGGGGCGGTCAGATGGAATTTGGTGATTTTTGGATATGTTGTAACCATTAACCTCCTGAACACCTTTTGCGAAGGAACCGCCCCTAAAATCCTTACCGTTTCAGACTTCTGAATACACAGGGGGAATGGGGACCATAAACCGAGAAAACATAGCCTCCTCCATGCCCCCTATGTATTAACAAGTCTCAGAAACGGTAACGGTGAGGATTTTCCCGATGGTTCATTCACAAAAGTTGTTCAGGAGGTCAATTATAGCTACAACAATTCAAAATTCATATGACCGCACCCACTCCATAAGGACAGCCTGATCTGCTTTAGCCGCATTTGGTGATAATTTATCATTTTCTACGTTAATTTGACCGGCCCCGCCCTATCTCGTTTTCAGGATCCACTTGCCTCTTTCTTTGCCGAAATCGGGGTCTTATTTTCAAGACCGTGCTGACGGACCATTTTTCGCATATCGTTTGTTCAATAACAAATATAACAAAAGGTAAATGAACAAGCTGTAGGACAAAACTAATTGCCAAAAATTGGCATAATTCAAATATTGACGCAGTAAACGTACAGGATCTTCAAACTATCCGCATAAGAAATTACGTAGGACCACTGCATTACTATCACTACTGCATACTACTGCAATTAAAATTGTTCTGGCTGGTTCAATTTTTATAAATTACATTTTCTATTTTATAATTATTTTAAAATTTTACGTCCCGGCCCCCAAACTGTCCCGGCCCTGGAAAACGTTGCCATTGTAGGGACGGCACTGACTGAAATTGAGAATGAGTTCATGGAAACGTCAAAGTCAGAAGTCTCAAAACTTTAGTCTCACCACAAATCATTCGATCGAAATCATTATAATATTTGAATTGATTAACTCATGCCTATTTGAAAGACGGACTGGATTTTACTTTGAGGTGATTTAAAGAGTGAAAGAGAGACGCGAGAGTGAAGTCGCATAAATTTCGTATTGCAAAAATATGAACCAATCACCTGAAATCGTAAGGATCATAATGAGCTAGAACTCGATGAATGAAACAATAATTTTTGCAATAACTGACCAGTTCATTCAATATTTTGATTTGATTGGGGTGAAAACATGTATGGTAAATCTAGCCTATTGACTTAACAGAAAAGTATTAGTATAGATTTTTGAGACCTAGTAATGACAAAGTTAGGGATCACCCTGTAATGAGGTCAACAAAATAAGATTTGATTTGAAATTGACGACGTCTGTTGCGTTGTCAAGTAATATTTTGTAAAAATCCTTCCAAGTTGTGAAGAAAGTTGAATGCATAATTGATATACTCTGGGAAGAGTCAGTCAGGTAATGCCCCAGTGGGAAATTATCCGTAAACAACCGTCAATTTGGGTCGCAACGGTTAAATTGAGTCTCACAAAATTCGTAACA
>JAQIXO010000330.1:0-22835 GCA_034700305.1 Protaphorura armata
CACTACAGCTAATCCTGATAGACAAATCCGTACCACTGCACTGCACTACTGTGCTGTGACGACTGACAACCTCTTTGAATGAGTTCTGTGCTGATATTTAATATTGTAAATAAGTTACCCTGCCTACGTAAAATACAAAGAATTATGAGTGACTACAGATGAAAAATAGGCAGCTAAATGTAATTTATTTTGAAATACTATTTTTAAAATAGTTTCTTTAACTTTGTCTAAAATTTTGAATTTAAAATAGAAGTTTTTTTATTTTGTATTTCATATGAATTCAATTTATTGAGAATTTTAGACTTATAGCACAAAATAGAGAGATAATATAATTATTTGGGACCTAACCATCATTGATTTGATTTTGAGAATAATCAACACCCACTTTTGATAAATACGGTAAGAATTATTAATAATACAAAATATGGGTACTGGGGATTTTGAATGTTTTCATAACTTTCAAAAATTTTATTTTCCTTTTACATATTTATAAATTCAGAATTTTTAAAATTGACAAAATTTTCTAATCCAGGTAATCAGAGAATTATTCAAGTTTTCGTCTATTCCTGACTTAAAGAATTACCGTCTAGTTTGTAAAGACTGGAATTTTGAAGTACTCGGACTACTGAAGAAAATTGAGTCGAAATCACCGATTCAATTTCAAACTATTCGTGAATTGAATTCATTTGTGAAGGTTTTTGAGCCATGTCCTCAAAATATTCTGAATCGGAGTCTCGAAAGTGGACAAATTCTTGTGCCTAGTGACACAGACCTGGAACATGAAGCCATTTTTATTAAAACCCTACCAGTCATTGAGTGTTATTACTGGATCAAAGTAAATATAAATATACAACACAAACACACATTTGTTTCTTCGAAATTTTTCAACCTTTAGCTCACACTTTACAAAATTTTGATGTGAGATTCAATAGAAATGATACCCTAGAATAGAACTCGTTTACATTACTTACCCGCAATTAAATCCGGTAAAATCGGAATGGACGCCTTTGTAAAGTATGGATATAGAATCGTTCATGCTGAATACGTACGCGTGCGTATTCAGACTCCAGACCCGGCTAGTATTCGAGACCCGGCTAGTATTCGAGACCCGGCTAGTATTCGAGACCCGGCTAGTATTCGAGACCCGGCTTGTATTCGGGACCGGCTTATATTCGGGAAAATACGGTATGTTGGATAATTTGGATGGGTTCCCTACTATTATTTCCTACTTACCTACAAAAGTGCAATTCTGAGCAAGGGGCGATTAATCTCAAAATGTGAAACTTCAAACGGACAGGGGTGGAAGTGCCACAATCATTTTTTTATCGATTGACCCATGATCAGATGAAATTTCGAAAGGTCACGTCAGTGTGTCCAATCATACCCTAGGTCAAATTGGGTGTCAACCGAATATGCAGGTCAAGTTTCAGATATCGTGGAAAACCAGGTTTCGTCATATTTTTGTGACCACTTTTCCATATGTATTCTTAACTTTGACTTTACCATGTTTGCAAAGTGTAAATTACATTAATGCAAAGCTCTTTTGTCAAGTATTCGTGTTCTAAATAATATGTAGTTGTAGTGGACACGGACACTGAATGTATTTACTTATACAAACTTACTTACAAGGTATTCTATCGTGCAGTAACAGTGAGGTAGTCGTTGTGGTTAAGGCTACGTGGATATTAGTTTTGTTTCCTATGGGATTACAAAGCAATGTTGTGTTCTTGTATTGATTCCCTTCTGGAATATCCGTTACCATGTTTCCACGAAAGAAAATATATAATAACGATTTATTAAAACTCATACGTCAGTACGTTTCTTGGAGCACGGCTGCGGTAGAATTCATAACAGCATAATATAATACACATTCTTGGAAATTTTGAAAGAAATTAATACATTGGGAAAGTGAACGGAATATTCCTATAATCAAATTCTGAATTTAAATCAAGAGAACTGTAAACAAATACTATATCGTAAAATTTGGGTAGAAACAAGATTTGTCTACATATTAACTTGTTCGCCGCATTACACTACCGAGTCATGTTTCTCACAAAACTATTGATCCATACCCTCCTGTTCGTGTCGACTCTCGCGCTCCAACCTGGGCTATCCACTGAGACAGTCTTATCGACCGAATTTGCAAAAATACTGAACATTATGAGTACAACAGGCGTCATCCGATTTACCGGAGATATGAGTGACACCCAGTTTGGAGAGGAATTAACTACCTACATCGAGCATATCACAAGAACAATCAAGACAACGGTTGTTGTTGATTCAATACAACACTGGATCCAAATCCCTAGGAATGTCATGAAACACGTAGATTGGGAAACTCGGCGCCCGAAGGTTTTCCCAAATGCCCATGACTACTCAAAACACAAGGCATACTATGCCCGATTGTACTTCTTACACAACAAGGCGGATATGAGAGAGAGCGCAGGTGTATTCTATCGAGCTTTGTATGGGATTGTAGTATCAGGTGAGGACCCACACGTCATCGCAATTGTGACTTCGACAACCCTAACACCTCAAGAAATTGGCTACTTTAGAGAAAATACTGCGCTCGCGTTGACCAGTGTTTATCTCATAATTAACAGAGGTGTTAAATCCTCCATCGGCTTCCTGTGTTTGCACTGCACGTTGGAACCTGCGATCTTTCCTGTGCATATGACTGAGGTCTATGATGTTGAAGAATTATTTCTGCAGTGGAAAAGTGTTAATACAAATCAGCTGGGAATTTCAATTCACACAAATATAAAGAATTTTAATTCAATCCATCCAACCGAAGCCCACAAGGATTTGTGCAAGCCAGTAAAATTGTTGATTCATTTTGCGGATGAATGTATTCTAATTGAAATCAGTCAGCGGTATAACTTGAGCTTTATAGATCTAAAATTAATTTCATCGGGTACAGCTCATTTGGGATACATTTTTGGCGGTTTAACGCTAAGTTCAAGTCTAATTCAAGATGTTTTGACATGGAATGTCCTCACCATAATTTCGAACACACAGGACAATCAGTTTTTCGCATTTATGGTTGTATTGCACAAATCTACGCTATTATCTCTGAACAAGTGGGCTCTTCTTCAATGCATGGATATTTCAACATGGGGTCTTACGGTGGTGTCAATACTGGTGTTGGCAGGAAGCGTTTGGCTATTATCAGGCTCAAGACACTTAGAGTCAGAGTTACTAACATGGATTCTTTTGTCAATCTTTGGGATTCCACTTTTCCAAGGAATGAACATTCAGTCAAGAATTCTGAATAGAAAATGTTGTTTCATACTTTTGATTTGGTTTCTCGTATGTGTTGTAATTGGGAATGGTTATGCTGGAGTGTTATTTTCGTTGATGTCGAAACCTCCGTCGCCCAGTATTCCTAAATCACTGGAACAATTGGCACATTCTGATTTACCACTCTTGGCCCCGGTACATGCATATTTGGTTGGTACTAGAGAAATGGCCAGCCTTATTCCGAGACTAATTGAAGATATATTGAATGTTACAAATTCACACAGAATGTATCAAATACTCTTAGACAAAATGGTCATTCCAGAAAATTGTAATTTGAGTTGCATTTTCCAGACATTAAAAGAGGACGTTGATTTCAAAACTAACAAAGGCTTGTTCAAATTGCCCCGCAATTTTGTTATATTTGATACAGCAGAACTCATTCGTACTGGCAGAAGTTCACATTCAATGTATCAAAGTGACAGACGAATTGCTGGGATAACTGAAACTCCTGCAGTAATGCAAAGATCGTATTGGTTTGTAAGTCCAAACTATGTTTCAAGACTTTTAAGCCCATTCATAACAAAATTAGTTCAAGAATCCGGTCTGCGTAGATTATGGTATCAGAAATCTGGAGTCAACAGCGTGAACGCCTATTCGAAACGCTTCAGAATACCGGGAACATTTAATATGAACAAAGTGTGGAACTCTTTGTATAGCAAGGTTGAGATTGAGAATGACCCAAAACCATTGACCATTAATCTTCTTGCAATCCATTTTACTGTATTTGTGTCATGCATTCTACTTACTTTTATTGTATTTACATTTGAGATTATTGTTAGAAATTGGGTTCAAATTCATTTGTTTATTTTGAAAACTGGGTTGGTGGTAATAAGTAGTGTGGCAAGATTTCACATTGTAGTTTTACGTCTCTTTTACTCTTACAAAAACCGAATCAAATGTGCGATTAATAATGTTTCTAAAGTACGTTGAATCGCTATTGAATAAAGTTTGGAGTATAAAACTCAAGTCATCTTATGTATTCAATTTACTTGACTAGTTTAGTAATTAATTAATTAATTTAGCGCAAGCTGAAGTACTTTATCATAATAAAAGCAATTAACTAACTAATTTAAATATATTGTCTTATTGTGAGTGTTAATATATAGTGTGTCTATTGAAGTGTTTTAAATATTATCAAATTCTATTCATTACAAGTAAATATGGCTTCATTGAATGGTTTCATTGTTAGTGGTTTTGAAGTGTCTCAGTTCTTACGGCTTGGATTTTATGAGCGGATCCATTGGCAAAGCATACAAGAAGTTGGTTTACATAATTGGATACGGTACCGCCCACAAATAGTCAGTATTGTGATGTACCAGGAGTATCGGAAAGGGAGGGATCCATGCATGTTAGAAGCGTTTTTTTAAAAATAAAATATGTCGACTCTGAATACATATTTACATGCAATGACACTCACTTGCCATAAAAATTTAAAACTTTAGTACGTAATTAGACTAATAACAAAATTTCCAAGATCCCTAGTTTTGTGACCACCTTCACGTAGATCCAGGTGCTTGCATGTTTAAGTTTGACTTACCATATTAGCCAAGTGAAAATAACATTAATATAAAGTTCTTTTGTGAAGCATTCGTGTTCATGAAATGTTGAAGTGTCAAAGAGAAAACTTGGATATTTTAATTTGAGAAACTCTACGGAGACCGATACGAAGATAAAACTTCCGTCCATACTGCCAAAACTAAAAATTGGCGGAAAATTTCAAATATGAAATACCTCGGCATTTTGGACTTTAATAAAAGATTTCCTAATTTGAATGAGATGGACCTGACTGGAGGGCGTGGCTTTGTGTCACAGTTCAATGTGTGGATTGGTGGACCTGTAATCCCTTGTGTTCAAATCAATAAACTACATTTGGAAAAAAGTTATACGGGATCGCGAATCACCTGGACAATCACTCAATAGAATGTATATATAAAGTAAAGTATTTTTTTTGTATGTGTTCATCATATACACCTAAACTAATAAATAATATGAATGAATGAAGGGAATTTCATAAGAAGGAAGGCGGTATTTCATTGTTCATAAAATTGAGACATTTCCTTAAACTTTCTTTCAATTTTCACCGTACGTACAGTAAAATAAAAAAGTATGTATAGGGGATGAGAGATTACATACAGTACCCATACATTCAAAATCAAAAACCTTTTAAAAAAATACAACCCTTTACCCAAACTCTCAGCCTCTATAAAGTTTTCAAAGGTACATTCAGTAAGTACGTCGGCGACAGATCACAATAATTTCCATATTCAATTCCCATAATTACAAAATTTCGAAGATTCTTAGTTTCCGTGACCAGACCTTTTCATAGGTCTAGGTGTTCGCATGATTAAGTTTGACTTAACATGTTAGCCAAGTGGAAATTACATTAATTTAAAGTTCTTGTGTCAAGTATTCGTGTTCTAACTCCGTAGTTTTGGTGACTGAATTTTCTTAGTTACCTATACAAACTTACTTACAAGGTACTTACTCCATCATGCAGTCAGGTTTATAGTCGTGCATGTTGGTTAAGGCTACGTGGATATTGGAAATGTCTCCTGTGGGATTATAAAGCAGTCGCGTGTAGATGTAATGAGTTCTTTCTGGAAAAACCATTTCGAAGTTTCGACATTAATCACGGTTGAAACCAATCGTGTCCGTCGGCTGTAATATCGCAGCATATCAGCAGCCGACAAGGTGACAGCGGTACAGAAGTCAAACCCGACCATCACATTTACTTAACTACTAAGCTGCTACGGGTACATTTCTTAAACCGAATGTCAAGTTACCCAATCTTTGAATGTATTGCTTCTCATGTAGTAGATCACAATTAATTAAGTATTTTCTTTATATTTTTACGTGTTCGGCGGACACAATTTAAAATTATTCTTAAAAAATGGATAGTAGTCCGTTTAGTTTCTGACAAGGGAACCACGCGAACTGTCTACGAGGACCTTGGTACGTCATATTTTTTTTCAGGATGCAGGATTTGAGAGGAGTTGGATAATCTCCGGGAATTTAGATTACACCCAAGCTATATCATTTATTTTCTGCAAAATTGGTACAAAACAAGTCAACAACCAACAACAAAGCAAGTCAACAAGCTAAGATAAACCTGCAAATTCAAATCGTAATATTTGTGTAATTGTATACTGAGTCGAAAGGCTATCACTATTGTAGTGTCAGTGATTTTCATTGAATAAATGATTATTTTTCTCTTGAGCTCTACACTGATTTAACATCAAATTGTGTATCATCGAATTTTTAAAACTCCATGGAATCATCTCATACAGAGTGGTTCATATAGTAATTTGTAATCCGCCGAACAAAACTTAAAATTGTAAGTCAAGTAAGGAATTTTTTTTAGCAGTTTGCATTTTGTATTGATGGAGTGTGATTTTTTTTTGTAAAAGAATTGACATCGTTGTGTGGTGGTTGCTTTTGATGTAGGTTTTTATATGCAAGTTTTATTTATATTTTCATAGTACTAGGTCATAAGGGTACATTACCGGGTTCATCTCCATATTCGGTATTTCAACATTTTTGTAAATAAGTTACCATTAAAGCAACTATCTTCGATTACATCGAGATCAATATACCTGTTAAATTCTAAACTCAAAGCAGGTTTTACAGGTTCCCAATCTACACCTTTTGTTTAGCATGTAATTTAGAGTTCGGAAGTGTTTCCTTTTAAAACATTTATTTGACTCACCTTTGATTGCTCTGGTTCTCGCGGGAATATGTAAAGTGCCGGCCGAGCTGAGTATTAACCAGTGTATATGTCGTGTATTCTGCAGGCTTTTTTAGTATTTCTAGACTATGAATACGTAATATACAATATTATTCACTATTTTTTTTAATATTTTTAAATTTTTATTTCTGATAATGAGTAGAAGGCATGTAACCTAAATTTTCATTTCATAATCAAACATCATACGTGTATGACATACCTTATGTTAGCCAAGTGTAAATTTCATTAATATAAAGCTAATTTATCAAGTATTCGTATTCTAAAGACTTAGTTGCGATCACCGAATGTACTTACCTACAAGGTATTCTATCATACAAGGCAGTTAGTTATAGTCATGCTCCTGGTGGTTAAGGCTACGCGGATATTGGTTTTGTCTCCTATGGGATAAGACAATTGTCGTGTTCATTTAATGAATTCCTTCTAGAAAATCGGGTATGATGTTCCAAGGAACGGAACTATATAACAACGAATTATTAAAACTCATACGCCAGTACACTTCTTAGAGCAGGTGAAGCGTGCGCTAGAATTCATACAAGTGCAGAGCATAATATACATTTTTGGACTATTCGATTCGAGAAATTCAACACACATGAACGGAATAAACCTAAAATCATATACTGAAATTAATGTAAAAGAATTGTAGACAAATACCAGTGTAAAAATGGTTGTTGTTAGCATTAGAATATAATCAGCGGAGTTCCAGTTTGTTAGTTGTTTGTTTGAAAATTTTCCTTCATATTCACTTGTTCGCTGCATAACACTACAAAATCATGTTTCTCACAAAGTTATTGACCTTCCTATTCATATCGACACTCCAAACTCCAGTATCCACAACACAGGCAGGTTTATCGCCCGAATTTACAAAAATTCTGGACATTATGAGTACAACAGGCGTCATCCGATTTACCGCAGATATGAGTTGCAGAGAGTTTGGGGAGGAAATAACTACCTACATCGAGTACATCACCAGTACCATTTCGACAACGGTTGTTGTGGATTCAATATTATATTGGATTCAAATCCCTCGGAATGCCATGAACCCCGCGGATTGGAAAACTCGGCGTCCGAAGGTTTTCCCAAATGTACATGGCTACGCAAAGTACAAGGCATACTATGTCCGAATGTTCTTCTTACACAACAAAGCAGACATAATAAAGAGCATAAATGCATTCACAATGACTTTGTATGGGATTGTAGCCTCAGGGGAGGACCCAGCCTTCATTGCAATTATGACTTCCACAATTCTATCGGCTGAAGCAATTGGTTACTTGAGCAGATATAGTGGGGTCTACGTGACCAGTGTTTATCTCATAATTAACACAGGTGTGAGATCGTCCATCGGCTTTTTATGTTTGCATTGTACATTGCAACCTGCCGTCTTTCCCGTGCACACGAATGATATTCATGATGTTCAAGAGTTATTTCATAAGTGGGAAAGTGCTAATACAAATCAGCTGGGCATTACATTTCTGTCTGATTTAATAAATTTGAACTCAATTCATCCAACCAAAGACCATAAGGATTTATGCAGTCCATTAGATTTGATTTCAATCAGTGCGGATGAATGTAGTCTAATTGAAATCAGTCGGCGGTATAACTTGAGTTTTGAAGATCAAAAATTTGGTTCACCAGGCACACCTTATTCGTCTAAAATTTTTGGCTGTGGAACGCTCGATTCCCATCTAATTCAAGATGTTTTGTATAGGAATGCATTCACCATAATTCCGAACACACAGGACAATCAGATTTTCGCATTTATGGTTTTATTGCACACATCTACGCTGTCATCTCTGAACAAGTGGGCTCTAGTGCAATGCATGGACATTTCAACATGGAGTCTTACATTAGTGTCCATATTAGCCCTGGCAGGAAGTATTTGGTTTTTATCAGGCTCAAGACACTTGGAGTCGGAGTTTCCACCCTGGATTCTATTGTCAGTATTTGGGATTCCACTTTTCCAGGGAATGAACATTCATTCCAGAATTCAAAATAGTAAATGTTGTTTCATACTTTTGATTTGGTTTCTTGTATGTATTGTGATTGGGAATGGTTATGCTGGAGTGTTATTTTCACTAATGTCGAAACCTTCACCGCCCACTATTCCTGAATCACTGCAACAATTGGCACATTCTGATTTACCACTCTTGGCACCGGTGAATGCATATGCGGTTGCCACAAAAAAAGAGGCCAGTCTTATTCCGAGACTAATGGAAGATATATTGAATGTCACAAATTCACACAGCCACTATAAAATACTCTTAGACAAAATTGTCATTCCAGAACAATGTAATGTAAGATGCATTTTCCAGAAACTAAAAGACGGCGTTGAATTCAAAACTGACAAAGGCTTGTTCAAAATGTCTCCTAATTTTGTTATATTTGATTTAGCAGAACACATTCGTGTTGGCAGAAGTCTACATTCAATGTATCAAAGTGACAGACGAATTGTAGGGATAACTGAAACTCCTGCAGTAAGACAAAGATCATATTGGCTTATAAGTACAAACTATGCTGCAAGACTTTTAAGCCAAGTTATAGCAAAATTAGTTCAAGAGTCCGGTCTACAAAGACTATGGTTTCAGAAATCTTTAGTTATGAGCTTGTCCAATGAGTTAAGAAATCAAGGAACGTCGAATTTAAACAAAGCGTGGATATCTATGTATGGCAAGGTTCATATTGAGGCTGATCCGAAACCATTGACAATTAATCTTCTTGCAATTCATTTCACTGTGTTTGGGTCAGGCGTTCTACTTACTATTGTTGCATTTACTATTGAAATTGTTGTTATAAATCGGATTTACATTAATTTGTTTATTTTTAAAACTGGGTTGGTGATACGAAGTACTGTGTCAAGATTTTACGTTGTAATGTTACATCTCTTGTACTCTTACATAAGCAGAATCAAATGTGCGATTAATAAGTTTTTTAAAATAACTTAAATTCAAAATTGAGTACTTTATACAGAATAGTGCTTGGAGGTTACCCAAGTTACTTTCTCAAATATTCAAATTACTTGACTAGTTTAGTAATTTAAACATATTGTCTTATTTTTAGTTTTATATTGTTATTATATAATGCGTCTATTGAAATGTTTTAAATATTCTCAACTTCTAAAATAAATATGGCTCCAATCTTATGTTAGTGATTTTGAAGTGACTAATTTTTTACAACTTGGACTCTTCGTCCAATTGAGCGGATGCTTGCAAACTACTTCCTTACTCGAAGAACATACAGGTATTTGGTTTACAAAATTGGACCGCTCAAGAATACCCATGTAGAACCGGACTATTATCGTTGCAAATGTATCTGATGCATGAATGAGAGAATAGTATTTTTTCTAAAAAAAATAGACATGACACTCACTTGCCAGGAAAATAAAAACTTTAGTAAGTTTAGTCCTTATTATTAGTCCTAATTACAAATTTTCCAAGAGTCCTAGTTTTTGTGACCACCTTCTCATAGGTCTAGGTGTATACATGCTTAAATGTGACTTACCAGGTTAGCCAAATGCAAATCAAATGAATGTAAAATTATTGTGTTAAGTATTCGTGTTCTAACTGAGTAGTTTTGGCCAGTACTCACACGCTAGCAATTCAAAAAATTTAGAATAACCCTTTTTCTAAAATATCCTTATTGGCCGCCTCTCTCTCTCAGTATGTACAGGGTTTCTCAAGGGTACATCCTGTAAGTACGTATAGGTATACTAAAGTAAAATAAAAAATATCAACACAAATTGACATATAATAATTTTACTCTAGTGGGTGACAGTTCGACATCATTTTGACAAATATCAAATCACTTACGTGTGACTGATACGCATACCAACGTAATATTTATTCAAAAAAAGTTAATTTCAAAATACATATATTTTGAATACGATGGGGAATTTGCCATTTCAAAGAAAAACTTCAGATTTGGAAAACAATACAGAATTTTTGAAGAAACCGTAGAACCCAGCAGCGTGCCAGATTTTGATCCAGATACCAAATTTTGATTTTGAAATCAATCAACACTCACTTTTGATTAATAGGGTAAGAAATATTAATGAGACTCACTGTTATGAGTACCACGTGGGAATTTTGAAATTAGGTTTTCAAAATTTTTATAATATTAAAATTTTCTAAATTCCCGGTAATCAGTGAAATACTCAAGTCTTCCAGTATTCCTGACTTTCAGAACACCCGCCTAGAATGTTAAGACTGGAGTTTTGAAGCGAAGCAATCGGACTACTGCAGAAAATTGACTGGAAATCACCAATCGTATTTCAAACTTTGTGAATTGAATTAGTTTGTGGATGTGTTTGAGCCATGTCCTCAAAATATTCTGAATCGGAGTCTGGACTGCGACTGTGGACAAATAACTGTAGTTTTCCTATGATGACGCACACAATTAAATGGATAGATTTTTTAATCCATGATTGAAATCTGTAAAAATAAAACCGAGACGATGGTATTGATATTCGCAAGGTATATTATAAGCGCAAGTTGTTCATTTAAGTGTGCAATTTTAAATTAATTAATCCATTAATTTTGTAGTGCTAGATGAATGTGATAATTTCGATGGGTATCGAGAATACCAGAGAAAAGTAACGGAATGTCTCGGATACAACATTTGGAATACCTTTCTAGTGATCTACACTGTGTAAGTTAGAAGTAAAAATTTCTAGTGTGATTTTTTATGAGAATTTTGTAGATTGAATTGTAATTTGTATGTAATTCTCTTGTATTAATTCCAGTTCTCTCAGGAAACTATTGTAGAGTTAAAAATGAAAATATTAAGTTTCGAGCCAGGACGACACATCAATTAATTTCCTTAAATTGGTTGCTTAATTTTTTATTGTAATCTTATAGATTGAAAACCTAATTTGTATTTAGTATATTCCAGTTTTGTACGAAAACTATTACCAAATAAAATTAAAAATATTATATTTTGTACGGAACGATAAGAAGCTGCACTATAATCAAACTCTACTATTTCAGTGAACATTTTTTTTGTGGAAAAAACATGATGGATAGTATGCATGAATTTCCTACTATTATTTCCTATACTTATTTACTTGAGTGCAATTCCGAGTAAAAGTCAATTAATCTTAAAATCTGTAATTTTAAATAAGGGGTCAAGGCGTCACGTTCAATTTTTTCTTCTGCTGACCCGTAATCAGATGTAATCACGGAAGATCCTGGCAGTGCGTCCAATCATGTCTTATAGATCAAATTGGCCGCCAGTCGAAACTAAAGATCAACGGCACATCGTGGCACCCAGTTTCCTGGCTTTCGTGACCACCTTCTCATATGTGTATGCTTTAGTTTGACTTACCATCAATAATATAAAGCTGTTTTGCAAAGTATTCGTGTTGTAAATAGGTGGCTACGAACTCGGAATGTTTTTAATACGAAGTACGAAAATTTACACAATGTATACAATGCACTCAGGTAGTTGTGGTTAAGCCTACGTGGATATATTGGGTTTTTTTTCCTATGGCACAATAAAGCGCATGCACATGTCGTTCTCTTGTTATTGATTCCTCTCTGGAAAATCCATTTGATGGTTCAAGGAAGAAAATAATAATGAATTATTAAAACTCATACGTCTGAACATTTATTTCAGCAGTCGTGGGTTAGACACAGGACACATGAACGAAAATATTCTAAAATAAAACTCTGAATTTAAACCAAGAGAACTGCAGAGAATTACCATATGGTAAAATTGGTCGTTCTTATAATTAAAATATAATCAGCACAGTTCTAGGTTGTTACAAACAACATTGTCCTACATATTAACTCGTTCGCTGCATTCAACTACCAAATCATGTTTCTCACAAAGTTTCTTATCCCTACCTTCCTGTTCATATCAAGACTCCAACCTCCAGTATCCACATCACCGGCCACTTTATCAACAGAATTTACAAAATATTTGGATATTATGAGTACAGCAGGCGTCATCCGATTTACCGGAGATATGAGGGACCCACAGTTTGCAGAGGAATTAACTGCTTATATTGAGCAAATCACAAGAACACTCAGGACGACGGTTGTTATTGATTCAATACAACACTGGATCCAAATCCCTAGGAATGTCATGAACCACGTAGATTGGCATACTCGGCGTCCGAAGGTTTACCCAAATGCCCATGACTACTCAAAATACAATAAGCCATACTACGTTCGAATGTACTTCTTACACAACAAAGCAGATATGTTGCGGAGCGCATGGGTATTCACAAGAGCGTTGTATGGGATTGTAGTATCAGGTGAGGACCCAGACGTCATTGCAATCGTGACTCCAACAACCCTAACGCCTGATTCAATTGGCTACATCAGAAAAAATACTGTTCGCTTCTTGACGAGTGTTTATCTTGTAATTAACACAGGCGTGAGACCCTCCATCGGACTCTTGTGTTTGCATTGTACATTGCAAACTACGATCTTTCCCATGCTTACGAGTGAGAATGATGATGTTGAAAAGTTATTTCAGCAGTGGAAAAGTGTTAATGCCAATCAACTGGGTATTTCAATTCGAACGGATATAAAAAACTTCAAAATCATTCGTCCAACCGAAGAGCTTAAGGAATTATGCAGTCCATTAGGATTGTTATTTCATGGTGTACATGAATGTACTCTCATTGAAATCAGTCAGCGGTATAACTTGAGTTTTGTGGATCATCTGCCATTAGATTCATCTGGTACTACTTATTTGGGTACCATCCTAAACGGTGTGCTAGACTCTCGTGTAATTCAAAATGCTTTGAAAAAGAAAGCATTCGCCATAATTCCGAACACACAGAAAAATTTCTTTTCTGCATTTATGGTTGTATTGCACAAATCTACCCTAACATCTCTGAACAAATGGGCTCTAGTACAATGTATGGACTTTTCAACATGGAGTTTTACGTTGGTGTCCATAGTAGCGTTGGCAGGAAGTGTTTGGTTTTTATCTGGTTCAAGGCAATTAGAGTTAGAATTTCCATCCTGGATCTTCTTGTCAATTTTTGGGACTCCACTTTTCCAGGGAATGAACATTCATTCCAGAATTCAAAATAGAAAATGCTGTTTGGTTCTTTTGATTTGGTTTCTTGCATGTGTTGTCATTGGGAATGGGTATGCTGGAATACTATTTTCATTAATGTCAAAACCCCCACCTCCCTCTATTCCTGAATCACTGGAACAATTGGCACATTCTGATTTACTAATCTTGACACCGGCCAGTGGATATGATACTAGCACAAAAGAAAAGCACAGTTTTATTATAAAACTAATGAAAGCAATATTGAACGTTACAAATTCACACAGCCACTATGAAATACTTTTGGACAAAATGGTCAGTCCGGAAGAATGTAATTTCAGATGCATTTTCCAACTAAAGGAAGACGATGAATTCAAAACTAACAAAGGACTGTTCAAAATGCCTCATAATTTTGTTCTGTATGATACACAAGAACACATTCGTGTTGGCAGAAGTGTACATTCAATGTATCAAAGTGACAGTATAATTGCTGGGATAACTTCAACTCCAGCAGTAATGCGAAGAACATATTGGATTACAACCACAAACTTTGCCGCAAGACTTCTGAAACAAATTATAACAACATTAGTTCAACAATCTGGTTTGCAAAGTCTTTGGCGTCAGAAAACTTCTATCATGAGCGTGAAAAGCTATGCAAGCTATGTGAATCATTATCATGGAACATTGGATTCTAACAAAATGTGGAAATTTTTCTATGGCAAGGTTGAGATTGAGAATGACCCAAAATCATTGACCATTACTCTTCTTGCAATCCATTTCACTGTGTTTGGCGCAAGCATTCTACTAACTTTATTTGTATTTATATTTGAAATTGTTGTCAAAAATTGGGTTCATATTCGTTTGTTTATTTTGAGAACTGGGTTGATGATAGTAAGTACTGTGTCAAGATTTTACGTTGTAGTTTCACGTCTCTTTCACACTTACACAAACCGAATCATACGTCCCGTTCAATGATTCTTTCAGATAAATTGACTAATATTGATAGAATAATGTTTGGAGTATTGTTACTATATATTGTGTCTATTGAAGTATTGAATCTTTATTATCAAATTCGATTTATAGCAAATAAATATGTAACCACTGGTCTGTTGAATTGCTAGTTGTATTGATGTGGTCCTTGATCCTTTAATATGGGTCACAGAGTCACATGAAATCTTCTCTTCGGATGACCCATGATTCCAAGACAGACGAAATGAAGAAAATCTTCACATTTCTTTTATTTAGACTGCTTTAATTCGTTTCTGGTTAATTAGATATGTAAAAACCAAAATCGTTGACATATAATCATCTTGCAATCCATTTCACTGTGTTTGGATCATGCATTCTGCTTACTTTTATTGTATTTGCATTTGAAATTGTTGTTAAAAGTTGGGTTCATATTCATTCGTTTATTTTGACAACAGGGTGGGTTATAACAATTATTGCAGGAAGATTTCATGCTCTAATTTCACGTCACTTTTACTCCTACACACGCCACATCAAATGTACCACTAGTAAATAAATCTTGGATATAACATGCTTTATATTCAAGATTTTGCTAGTGTTAAAATTGCACTTAAAATTGTTGTCAGAAGTTGGGATTTAATTCACTTGCTTCTTTAGAACATTATGTGGTGAGATTTCTCATTTCTATTTCACATATACTGTACAACTGCTACACAAACCTATTCAAATATACCATTAATAATTTTGTTGGAAGACTATGAGACTGGATTGACTATTATCAATTGTCGGAATAATTCTTCTGTTACTCAACCCCAAATTAATCTACTTAAGTATTAATAATTAACAAAATTAGTTAGTATAGTTATGTATACTAAAATGTAATAATCTGACACATGATTTTTCAGGTAAAAAATTTAAGAAGTGAGAATGATATAAAAATACAGATACTGTTTCTAGTCGTTCAGTTTATTGTACGTATTGTTTGTGCAGGTGTCGTCAGCTTCATTGCTCTTGCATGGATGCATGACATAACTATTTGCATAGATTTCAAAACCTCATAACATAACTTCAATGCTCTGGCTCTGTCATACTCAAACCACTTTAGGTATTCTACCAGAGACGTAGTTGTTAGCTTACGGTGGAAGTATTAAGCCGGGTACCCACCGTTGCTTACGCAACCTACCTTCAAGTTAGTTAACGTTAATATTATTTCGAGCCAAAAAGTGTGCAAAATACAAAATAAAGTTTTACCAACTCCCTATGACCTCCCTGACATATTTTGAAGGCTTTTCGAATTTTTTTTTGAGTTTTCTTGGTTCATGAGACAGCATTTTGGCTTAACCCTTATGGGATTTACCATGTGAAAATGACGAGAACAAAGACTCCCCCTTCGGTATATTTCGAAATTCAAAAATGCCAATGCCAATCAGTTCGATTTCATCGTAATAGTACAACCAGTACAACGAAAAAGCAAAGTGGAGAATTTTGAAATAAGAATTTGACAAGGGATGTCGCATACAAAACCTCGGAGTATAATTTTCCTTGTTATCTTGGAAAATCCGCACTGCACTCGCTGGCATGAAAGGAAAGGACCAAGAAAGATAATAGTAGAGCCCATGAGATTAAAAAAATTAAACACGACCTAATGATATATTTGAATAGATGACTTTACAATGATTTATTTTTCTGCATAATTAGATAATTTAAATTTTTATCAAGAAATTGAACTAATTTATTACAGAGCTGGACATATACTAGTTAATTCAATCTTTCTATGAGTTCTGCAAGCTTGAAGGACAAATTTACTACATGCCAAATAATTCAGTCCATACTGACGAGCTGAATTTCAAAAAATTTACATACTGTGTAGATATAATTTACAAATAACTAAATTTCATTTCTTAGTGATTTTAAAAAATTAAATTTTCTCACAAAGAATATATGCATGATCATGAATATGCCATAACCAATTTCTTGGCCTTCCGTAGAGTGTAAAAGCAGTGGAATCAGCGATCGGATTAAAATTACCAAGTCTACCGTCCACTCTCTTTTGAGTTTGATCCCATCGGAAGTAAGGAAGAGTCAAGTGTTCACGTGCAGAGGTCCAATAGCCTGGGGTGTAGTAATAAATTAATAACCATAAGACAATTAATTAAAATTCCAACTAATATGTATTTTTTAGCGTACGACGATCCTTATTAAGTAACTGGGTTCCTTCTAGTAAGTCCATTTCTTCCTTTGTCTCTATGGACGACAGTGTGAATCCAAATTTGATACAGTAGGTCCAGGCATCCTCATAATTCAGCTGTAAAATTGTACGGCGTGTAGTATTACATAATAATAGACAAATTAGTGGTTTGATTATTAATTATAAATTACAGTCATGTTGTTTTCCACATAGTATTTTTTCTTCCCGGCTTCTCCAACGAAAGGCAAATCATTTGTTTGTGATAGTTTTGATTGAAGGGAAACCACCCGGGGAATTATTTCTACAAGAATTGGTTTACAAAAATTTAAAAATCATGTCTCAGTTAATTTTCATACGTCTTCTTTAAATAAGTTTAATTACTTGAGTGGCTAGGAATATTATTACTCCGTGTTGAGATTGCCGGTGTATTCGATTGACAAATTGCAGGAGTATATTTAAATTCACGAAGTTTGGGACTAAACCAGTCCCCAAAATTCTGTCCAGCTCTGAATAAAATTCTGTAAGAATTCGGATTGTAACCCGCCCGAAAAATGTCGGGGTTGATTCGTTTTCCACTTGTTTCCCAGTAATATGCGTCCATGCTTGTTTTCGCATAACCCCCGGTTAAATAATCTGAAATGAATGATATATAATTCAATAAGAAATGTCATTGCAATTGTGGCCTAAGTTCTACTCTTAATATTTGCATTCATGCATACGTACATGTGCCATTGATTAACCCAGGAGATGACTTCAGAAATGTGTTTTCCTCTTCAGTGTAGATTTCAACGAGGCGTAATCCAGCGGCTGTACAATTCCATCGGGCATAGTGGGACTCCATCTACAATTCGTTAAATTAAATAAGTTTTAGGTTATTTCCGGTTATTTGAGCTAAACCTAAAGATTAATTACCCTGGTGCTTCCACTGTAAAATCGTCAATTTTTGACGACCGGGTTCACTAGTGAATATTTATATGAATAAGTTGTACTCACGGGTTCTCTCAAAACAAAGAACTCTTTGTCCCCAACTTTTCCGAGTGAGACTGGAACGGCGGCATTCACTATATGAGAATCAATACAAAATTGTTTAGCTATCTACAGAATCCCATCACATAAGTCAATTTTAGTAGTTAAACTTAAAAATAAACTCAGCTTACCTTCGATGACAAAGAAATAAGAAATGAACCCAAAGAAAAGGATGCACCCAGAAGATGACGTCAATTTCATTTTAAAAAGTTGTTGATTGGTGATTATGAATTTTTTATTCAATTTCAATTAAGTCTGTCTTCCTTGTTGTGTTGGTGGGAGAATGATGCTGATGTGAGAAATTTTGTCGCGCTTATATACCAATAATTTTGTGATATCGTGACTCACAATCACATAGAACATCGATATTAAAACTAATTTCAAAATTGTGTTTACATTGTGATAATTCCTGAGAAATATTAACCATAATTTAAAGTCATGAAAATCACAAGTAATTGTTCAAATTTTTGTTGTATGTATTCACCATAACAAACTCATGCAATAGTAGACTCTTTTCAACCACAGAAAGTCAAATATTCGACATATGTTTAAAACGAATGAAATGGGATATGGACTTTTGTATAATTTCTACACGGATTAATTGTGGTTGTTCGTTCAAATTCTGTGGTTGTTAATTCCCATGAACTTGATGAGGGACAAAAGAATATTAATGGGCAAAGTAATAGAAAGCTTTTGTAAAATACATTACAGAAACTCACATTTTTGAATCCTTGATGAATTTCATTGACATATGGTTTAACAAAAATTCTTCTAAACATCAGTTGAAGTTTAATTGTTGTTTTCTAAGAATTCCTCCGTTACATCCTTCCTTCGTAACAAATCATTTCGAAGAATGAGTCATTCATTTTAACTTCCAACGTAAAACCAGCTTTCATCACACATTTTTGTTGAATGCACGACGAAATGAAATATGGCTACGGAGAATTTCATGAAATGCCGATGACACTGCAAGAGGAATTACTTTCCAAAATGATTCTAATTAATTATACTAATTATTAATACTAATAAATAATATGAATGAATTAGGGAATTCCACAGGAAGGAAGGCTGCATTTCATTATTCATAAAATTAAGACATTTCCTTAAACTTTCTTTCTATTTTCACCGTACGTAACGTACAGTAAAATGATGGGAGTATTACATTTCATACAGAATCAATACAAACCCAGCCGTTATAGTGTAGTTCATGGGAATCCGGTTCTACACTGTAATGAGGATTCAATACCTCGGCTGGGGAACCTGGATGGGTTTTAATGAAATGTAGGTTTTTAGAGTGAGAAAGGCAGATATTCATATGGGCTCCGCTTGTAATAGTCTTTTCGCTGTATGGAGTGCAGATAAGGTATAGAGTGAGGGTTCGATGGGGATGTGGCCGTGGGCATTAGTGCGTTGGCAAAGTACCAAGCGTATGCAAGATCTAGTTTGGTCTAATGTGAGTAGACTTACTATATCCCTTTCAAGAGTAATCTTTCCCTGCCTCGGCTCAGAAGCAGAGAACGAATTGACAATAAAAGCAGGTGGGGTTCGAATGTCTGTAAGGATCTAACCTATAAATAAAATTTATATAATAATATAGCTGGTTTTCAGCCTAGCTGTACACCAACCAATACGAAAGAAAAAATACAAGATGTTAGTCTGTATAGTCTTCGGGTGCATCGGACTTAAAATGTGTATTTTATTTTTATTTTTACAGAATCAATACATTCAAAATCGAAACCTTTTTCTAAAAATATAATCCTTTGCCCAAACTCTCAGCCTCTATAGAGTTTTTCAAGGGTACAATCAGTAACTACGTATTATACTGAAAGAAAATTTCAACACACATGAACATAATAGTTTTGCTCGTAGTCGGCGCGCGACAGTTCGGGATCATTTTCACAAATGTCAAATCACGTGTGGTAAATGTGAGAAATACGCATACCTATATCTACACAATATTTATTTAAAAAAAGTTGAAACAAAATAAATATATTTTGAACACCATGGGGAATTTGCCGTTTAAAAGGAAATCTTCATATTTGGAGAACAATAGAGATATTTTGAAGAAAACGGAGAACCCAACATTTGGGTTATTGAGTTATTTTTAACGTTTTCATAACTTTATAGAATTTCAAAAAATCTCATAATTTTTATAATTGTCAAAATTTTCTAAATTCCAGATAATCAGAAAAATATTCAAGTTTTTCTCTATTCCTGACTTGAAGGACGTCCGACTAATTTGTAAAGATTGGAATTTTGAGGCACCCGGACTACTGAAGAAAATTACGTGTAAGGCACCGATTGTATTTCAAACAATACGTGAATTGGATTCATTTGTGATAGTCTTTGAACCATGTCCTGAAATATTCTAAATCGGAACCTGGACTGTGGACAAATTCTTGTGCCTAGTGACTTGGACGCTGAAGAATTTTATATCAAAATCTTACCAATCATGAGTTCACTTATAGGACTCAAAGTAAACATAAATATACAACCAGGGTTGTTTTGATTTAAATCAACATGTTTTAAACACCTGTTTAAAACATGTTTTAAACAGGTTGTTTTTTTCCAAAAAACATTGATTTAAAACAATTCGTTGATTTAAAACAATAAAAACGTTTTAAACTGCATTTTTCTATAAAACATGTTTTAAACAACCTATTTAAAACATTGATTTAAATCAAATCATTGATTTAAATCATGTTTTATTCGATTTAAATCATGTTTTATTCGATTTAAATCACGTTTTTTTGCTTAACAGAAAAAAACAACAGACATTGATCTAAATCAAAAGAACATGTTTAAAACAATAAAAAACTGTTTTTTTGTTTTTTTCAGTAAAAAACATGTTTTTTAACAACCCTGTATACAACACAAACACACATTGGTTTATCACGAAATTATTCAACCTATCGCTCAAACTCTACAAAAATTTTATGTGAGATTCATTAGGAATGATAACTGCTCAGGCAGGGCTTACCCTCGTACTCGTTTACATGCTCTTACATCCGTTTAAATTAGAATGGACGCCTTTGTAAAATATGGAAATAGAATCTTTCATGCTGAATAAGTACACGTGCGTGTAGATCGGGAAGTTTTGAAAACGAAGGATGTCAGTTTTGACAGTGAAAATAAACGTTTGTTGAATTGATTCAAGAATTGGTTGCAAAATTTCCTTGTCTCTCAGACATCCATTTAATAATGTGTAATTCTATAACTAACAATGGTTTCCAAGGATTTTGTGAACTAAATACTTACCAATCCAAAACATTCCGAATATTAACCAATTTAAAATGGAATGAACTGGAAAAGATAACACACGTACAATTTGAAATCAATGAAGAAGATGACATACCACATTTAATGACACTCGCCAAATCTGGATTCAATAGACTTAAACGTATTAAGATCGACTTTTTGTTCATTGGGTGCAATGGGCTCAACCATCCTGTAGAAGAAAAGATCCTTGAAATATTAGAATTTCAAAGAAGCACATTGGAATATTTTAAAATGAACAATAGCTTGGGGAAACCTGGGAATGCAAGGTTAAAACTACCGGCCGTACTTCCAGAACTTAAAGTTTTGAAATTGGCGGGAAAATTCGAATACGAAATCGACATTTTGAATTTAAATACAAGATTTCCAAATCTGTGTGAGATTGATCTCACTGGAGGGCGAAACTTTCTGTCACAGTTCAACGTGTGGATTGGTGGACCTGTAATCCCTTGTGTTCAAATCGACAAACTACATTTAGAAAATAAAAGTTGCTTAGAACTCCAAGGCACTGAGAGAAAATTGAGTGAGTACTTTCCGAACGTTACGGAAGATAAATACAATTTGGTTGGAAGAGGTGACGTGGGTCTCTGGTCTATAAGGAGTTTGGAACACCTAGTACTCGAAGTCCCACTATATTCATCTAACCAAATGTTTTCGGCCATTTTTAAACCAATTCAATTCATGAGTGGTGGAATGACGGAGTATGAGGTAGATCCCCCTCATTACCTCCCTTTACTTGAGAGCAACTATAAATGAAATCTGCAGGTCAGAAAAAAAAGGTAGGCTGGGGGTCAACCGATTGAATTGAAACATGTTACATTCGAAAGTACTAAGAAAGGTAGGCTAAAAATAATTTTTTGAAATTTTTTGCCCCGCCCGTTCTCATGGTGGGAGGGGCCAAACTTGTAGAACTTGACCTGCTTTAAATCTCTTTTGTGGCTACGTGTATTGACCGATTGACTTCAAAAATTTTATGTTAGCTTCCGAGACCATTCCCCCGGGGCATTTTTTGTTTTTTTTGCGAAAAGTTGATTTGGGTGACCTAAAGAGGTCACCAAACATTGCCGCTTCTTATGGTCCACCCTGTACAACTTCAATCACTTCTGGTGGGCACATCGGTCAACATAGAGGGCTAAAACTTGGTGTGCGGATGCTCCTTGACCTCCTCTTTCAAATGACACCCCATTTGACACTTGTCATAAGGGCAACCCTACCTTGACCTCGAGGTCATCAGTGACCCCGCACCCCATATGACAAGGATCAAATGGAGTGTCATTGGAAAGAGGAGGTCAAGGAGCATCCGCACACCAAGTTTTAGCCCTCTATGTTGAC
>JAQIXO010000331.1:0-22828 GCA_034700305.1 Protaphorura armata
AAAAGCTTTTACTTTTTAGCAAAAGGTCACATCCCGTATGAATAAAAGTGACCAAATGCTACAAAATTGAAGCAAATTCTTGAAAATTTTGAAGATGCTCAAGGAGCATCTTCACCCTTTTGCTGTCCATCCATGTAAACAGTCACAAACTGAGTTCTGCTTGGACGAAAAAGGCTAAAAAATACTTCACTGTATAAAATTCATAATTGTCAATAATTTTTGAGAATTTCAAAAAATATATATAATCTTTTCGGGGAATTTTCGAAAGCCGAAAACAAACGGGGTTAAAAATAAAATAAATTCAAAAATTTCAAAAACACAAAAATATATAATTCGTAAGAATTTTTGTTCAGAATATAGGCTTAATATACTTCGCCTAGGGCGGAAAATATCCAAAGGCCGGCTCTGGCATACGCTATAACCATCATAGCCAATAATCATTATTGCGGAGAAAGAAGTGAAAGTCTTATTGCAATAACCTAAGCCTTGAATGAGTTTGAGTCCTACACTTACAATATAATATGCCTGTATATAAATATGCCAATATAATATTTTATGTTTACCTGGTAAAAAATAGCAAATCCTTAGGTATCATTCGAACCACATGATGGAAGAATAACGTCAGTCAGACCATCCGATTGATCCGATCCATTCAGCGTTTCAGTATCTGACTAGGTCAAACTTACGAACATGACACATGAATGATCATGAGTGATCCACACAGCGCAGCGTCTAAATTCACATTAAGAATATTTCCTGTAAGCAAAGCAAATAAAAAAAAAATAAAAATCCTCCTTTTCATATTGTACCACCAAATAAATAAACAAAAATTATTTAAATCTCCTAATCTGAATCTCCGCTAGCCAGCTAACCCCCGCTGACACTGACAGCGCGAGGGTTACTTCACCATTATTATTTAATTAGTTCACACCTTCACGCCCTCATAAAATAAGAATATTGCTGCAGCACAATTTTGTTCTCACTATACTATTACAGTTGATTCATTAATATTGCATTCTAACCGAACAAACAATGTAAATTGCAATGTACTTTCCAGTAAGTATGTGTTTTGTATGTCCAGCGAGTTCAATTAAGTTCGAAATAAAAGTAATAAATATTGGATACGATACTTTCCAATAATTCAAATTCACTCTGGAAGGTATTAAATGCACAAAAAAAATTAATCATCAAAATCATCCAATTAAATTATTAGAATTCAATTTTAAATTACCTACAAATTGAATGCCTTCACTGCAAATTTAAATGTAACAGTGTAACACTTTTGTGTGACTTTGATGATGGGGGTGTTTTATTTTATCTCAGTGCAAGTAATGCAACTACACGTACACTAACACTATAGCATTCACTCACTCGATTACACTCATTCAAATGTACAATATAATTTAACCCACACTACGCGAACCATGAAAGCCGGTATAATCGGTAAGGCAAATTGAAGCTGAAGACTCGTACACAATGCAAATGCAAATGCAACACGTACATATTATCAAAATATAAATATCCAAACCTTTTTCTGTTTATACTTATACGGTTGACCCTATAAGTGAAGTGAAGTGAAATGCAATGCATTGGTTTGGTGTGGTTTTTCTGTACCAGACATCGCTCTTACATATGCAAACCGTTCTAAACCCTCTTTTTTTTGTTTAACGTGGGTTGCAGTTTTATGGCATCCAGGACAGACTCCAGAGATAAAGATAAAGGTCTTTGGAGGACAAACCATCATCATCCTCATCCTCAATGTGAAAAGGACAAACCACTAAGGCTAGGGTGGTTCGTAATGTACAGCGTATAATACACGTAACCGTATGAATGCTGTCCTTAATGAAATTAGTTCACTAACTTTGAATTTTTGAAACAAGTAGGAACGTACTTACAAAATAGTGCACTTAGGAAGGTACAGGGTGGCCCAAAAGTAATAAGGCTTTTTTCAAGCCGTAGAATGCAAAAAAAGTGTTGCTTTTTGGACACCCTGTTTAAGGTGGACCAAACATTTTAGTTTATTTGTCCAAGTCAATCAAAAAATCACAAAAATACAACAAAAAAGAAACAGACACAGCCAGACACAAACAGAGAGTGCATGGTTTGGTGTCAATATACCGGTCAAAAAAACGGAGAACTAGAATCTATTATTATCCACTCCCTTGCATTGACAAGAAAGTAAAAAATGTTCTGTACAAAGCCAACATGGGTGGCATTCCAAGTGTCACCATTACACCCAACCCAGAACTTGCATCAACATTGTCATCGTTGTTTTGGAAATTTGACACAAAACCTCTGTAAACATCAGAATTTTCGACAGCACTCAAGAAATTATTTCCATAGGATGCAATCCTTGGTCCGTGTTCTCTTGCAAAATTGATGAGATGTGGCCAAGCTGTAAATACAAATTAAAAAAAACTGAATTGTCATATATCAGTAATTGCAAAATTTTAATTTTAATTGGATAAGGTACCGTAGCAGACGAATTGCCAAGAAAAATATCCAGCTGTCCCAATTAGAGCGATTAAGGCAAGGATTGCGAGTACAGTGATTACTTTTTCCCAGGGTGTCATTGCTGAAATCATAATTTTTTAATTTTACATCAAAAATATATATTTACTGTCACTTTGGGATTTTGCGTTTAGGGTAAATAAAAGTGTTTACCTGTAAACTCCTCCCAAATGACGCCAACATCCCCATCAAAATCATCCATGACATTTTCAAAATGTTCCCAAAGGCTGACAGCGATATTTCGATTTGCAGTCAGGACTTGCTGAGTTTGTTCAGCTATCGCTGCAGAATTCCCAGCAGTAGCTTCTTGTGATGAATTTGCATTTGCGGAATTCGCCGCGGCAGCCATTGCGGTCTGAAGTCTCGCTCTCTCCATATTTTGTTGAAGTCTTGCCTCATAATCAATTCTTCCATTTTGCAATCTTGATCCAATTCCAGCTGCAATTTCCTTCTCTTGTTCTGTTAATAAATTTTAATAATGAAAACACTCATATTAAAGGATGTCCACGAAATAGGGAGAATGGTTTCAAAATGATCTCATTTATTTTAAATTAACATTCGGCGTAACGGATGGTCAAGCATACCTAACTAAAACGAAACGGAAGGGGCGGATCCGCTGCACTATTTGGAACTTTTGTCCGCGCCACCCAGACTGTATAGAATAATCTTGTGCGTTTTAATTAAATTACCTTGATTGACTTTGTGGTCAGACATCGTTCAATGTGCAGTTGATAAGCACGGAATACGGACACTGATAATTAATTAGAAAATTATTAGTTTCGAGTCCAGAGTATTTGTTGTTTTACAACTGGCAATGTAAATGGAATGGAAAAATTTGGGTCGGTTCTCAAATACTAAATACAGAATGAATTTGTTATGCCGATCCGCCGTTTCGTGAATGAATGGGTCTACGAATTGAGAAGGTTAAGTTCTGAGTTCTGTCTGACTGAGTCTGAAATTCTGAATACTGAATAAACGCTACGCTTGCAGTATGTGTAGCGTAAATAACCAACACACCGGGTACTCTTATCAATTCTTCAGACTCAAAACTTACAAATACAAACCATGCATGCATTACAGCAATTGTCAAGTACAGCGTGTAGCCTGGAAGTACTACGTACGATAATTCTTCGTTATAGGAAAAGCGCGATCCGCTGGTACATTATGATGCATGCCAAATTAGTTTTGCAAATATTCACCCCAAATTAATTTAAATTGAGGTGTCGATCGACACCATGCAAGAGGGCAAATTTTGTGCGAATTTAATTATGATTTCAATCATCAAAAACCCGAATTATGAGTTCGGCAATTTAATCGTTCACATTTATTTGGCTGATCGTCATTTTGTTACACATCATGCATCGTACCCTTATCACGTTTTCACATGTTAACTCTCTGAAGTCGTAAAATTCATTTACTTGCATGTGCGAATGTGCTGAATGCACATTACGCACGTGTCTCAGATTTACATTTACACTCCCGACAATGATATCATCCATCATTTCTTATATGACTAACTATTTTCCTTCCAAAAATAAAACCGTATACAAATATAATGACGACCGTAATGCCCGAATTCGGGGGTTTAGGAATTTATGCCGATTTTGCCCAGCAATAATATAGAATTTAATAAAACTAATACTAATACCAATTTTTTAATAAAACCGACAGGAATGCACACAGATTCAACCAATATATAAATTTTCCATCATTCATCTTATTCGTTGATGACGAAGGAGTCGAATCCAGCCACTCACACATTGTTTGAGATTCTGGTTGAAATCGTTCAAATGTAGGAATTTTCACAACTTCGTTCTGTATAACAAAAAAAACAAGAACGCTTAATTATCTGCTAATTCTAGTCAGGCCATATAAAATAAACACCTTAAGTTGAATGCGTTTCCCAGTTTGAGTTCCGCAGAACATGTAATGCTTCCCATTCCGCCATTGAGACTCGACATTTCGTACAAACTCTTCATTCGTCCACCCAGTCAAACCATTCAAGTAAGTGAGCCAACTCAACCCCAGGAATGTCTCTGGTTTTATAATCCGAGTGCGTGTGTCGAGAACGTCCTCTAACGTCAGACGTGGATGGTCCAAATAAATCATATCGGAATCGTCCGTGATAGCAAATTCTTCCATATCTCCGTCTCTGTAAAATCGATATCCAAGTATTTTAAGATTAGACGTGCGAAGTCCTACACTTTAGGGCAATTGTTTCTGGTGATACTTTGCATACAAAATGGCGCATAATCAAGAACACTACACACTTCGTTCTTACAAGAAACGTGGAATACCCAGGTGTCCCATCAAATCTCCAGTAATATTTTGAACTCCCAATGCATTGAAGTACGAGTACAACTCGGGCTGACTCCGGCAGTCTGCCAACGCAGATTTTGGATAATACAAAATGACGGCCTCACACAATTCATGTCTAGGAATTGGTGCACCCTATGGTGATGGAATAAAATGGGAATTATTACGTACATATAAAAAATTATTTGGGTTTTTGTGTATTTAAATTAAATTTTGTACTTACGAATGTGTAATAATTTCGTTCTGAAGAATCAAACTCACATTCCAATAAAAGCTCGTCCCCAGGTAAAAACTCAATTTCCTTAGACAAATCTTCGTATTCTTCATAGTTGAAATCGTAATAATTTGTCTGAATCAAAAATACATGATTATAGTATGATTTCAAAAATAATTTGAAGAAAAATATTTTCGTACGTTACGTAGGTACCGAAAATATTGGAGGCAATTCCTTTCCTTGCCGTATGTGACGCAATATGTGCCTTCTTCCCAGTTCATGAGAATTAAACATGACACTAAATATCCGTACACCTCTTGGTCGAACTCCCTTGCGATTTTGAATTCATTCATTAATAAATTTTACAGTAGACATTTAAGCAGACCCTAAAAATTTGGATTGCTTACTAATTGAGTGCACTCTGTTGAACATTGACTATTGATTGTAAAACGTTGTTGAAATGGCGGAATGGTAAGGAATGGCGTTCGGCGATGTCCAACGGTCAAATGACCGGCATCATATTTTCGCAGGTCAGGGGTATAAAATATCCTTAGGCCGGAACTATCCAAAACTTGTGTAAAAAAAATACAAAACATATTTAGTCAATTCTCTATAAATGTCTCCACATTCTTGAGTTCTTTGCTTACTATCTCCACCCTCTGCATTTTCATATTGGATTTTCAGACGGACATAAAATGATTCGTCTTGATGACCTCCAACAGGAATACCCAGATTACTCGGATACATTTTTCCTGTAATACGCGATATTAGAACAAAGAAAAGTAAAGGCTCGTGCGTGTGCCGACTCTTATACTGTACAGAGATAATGAATTACCTTCTGAGCCAATTGATGAGGTTATGAGTGAAGTGACACAAAATTGTGCCCAATCTTTCGGCGTTAAATCGGCGAAACAAGGTTGGCCATGACCTGACTCATCTATGAGATATTTTTCAAAGTAGTCCTGTGTTCGGCCATAACGTTTTGGCACCACACAGGTTTGAATAGAGATCTGACGAATGAAGGGCTTGTGTTCTTTTATAATCAAGGGACGATACTGAAATAGGAGTCATTTTCAGTGTGAATGTTTATGTTAAACTTACATTTCTATGTACGCACACAACTTTAAAGAGTTTAGAGAATTCGAACAATTTTTAAACTTTTTACCCCAATGATGTGGTTTTTAACATTCAGGCCAGGCCATTTGAAAATGTGACAATGATAATATGTCTCAATTTTTGGGACTCGAACCTAGAGAATACCAAATTTTTATTTAGTTTTGAACATTTGATTAAATGCTTGCCGTTTTAGAGTAAACGAGTATAAAATGTTCCCTAAATGATGAATGTTTCATTTCAAACAGTTCCTTACATACATTGTACATTGTCAGATCAAAATAGTTAGTCCCGATATCTGAAGAGTCTTTGTCATCCGGAAATCTTATCCGATTATTAGGATTTCTGAAATTAATACGGACAACTCCGCGATTATGACTTCCAGGTCCATGCCAATGTAGATGGCGTTGTGGATTTGGGTCAGATGGATGCCAAGCCCAAATAACTCTCATTGTGTAATTCTACGTGGCAATATAAAGAAATCATTAAGGATGTTTTATTGTTACATCTTTACACTTACATTCAAGTTACAAAACAATCGTATTTACTCCAATATACTGATCATGAGATATGTCGCGTGTGTCCCATTTCCGCTTGAAAACAATTTTTGTTCCACTTTCGTCTTCCGACGCATACATTAACTTATAATCTTGACATGGATCCTCAATCGGTTCTCCGTTTTTGACTCCATGATAGTCCTGTCAAAATTTTATACATTGTAAAGAAATATACACATAATTGACATTCATCGCAACGTACTACATTCTGGTGGAGGAAGTAAATGAACAACATCAGTTTGGCCTACACTTAAACTTGCCTATAGTTGATTGAGAGGAAGAAACCCTTAGAAAATAAACCCATGTTGTCCAAAACTTTCTATTCTTTTTAAGGCTAGGCTGGAGTCGGAATTCGGAATCCATGGAAAAATGTTCTTATTATCGTGCAGATATACAGAAACCCATGCACTTACCTTAAAATAAACATTTCCGCCATCATCGATCCAACCCAGAGCAATGTCACTCCCAGCCATTCCACCGTGTGGAGAAAAGCCAATTCCCAGGTATCCTTTAGTCTGAGAACTCATTTCCATTGTGATCCATATTGGATCATTGTTCGTCCATTTGAGTTGAACTCCATCGCTCAATGTAAATTGGTGGGTCCAACTTATATCATTTTTACGGAAAATGATTGTAACACTATTTGAAATATTCCAAGAAAATAGTAATAATATTGAAAACCAAATTTTAGATTTGGAATTTCTTGGGGGGATTAAAAATGTATTCAGAAATTCTATCCCTACTGTCATGGCGCAAAAGTGTGGATAAAAATTTCAACTTTTTTACTATCTAAGGTTTGAAATTTAAAGAAGAGAGAGTATATTTTTTCGTGAACTGACTAGCTGATAAAAACTGCTACTAGTGTAATACTGTAAATAAAACTGCGAGTAGAATTTAACGTAAACTTTTATTTGAGTTATAAAAATAGGCATACAATAAGTACATTACATAGATGCATGTTTGTGTCGTGTCTCTAAATAAATCAACATATCATTTGACACCCGACCACCACGAATTAATATTCAGCATCAAAAATGAACCAAATCGTTTGTTATTGTTATGCTCTAATACGCACATGTATGAGAGACATCTCGATTCTCGAGTCTCGAGTAACTAGATGATAACATGGATATGTGATCTCTTCTATGTGTAATCACCTTGAAAATAAATTAGCACTACAATTTACAATTCTAGAATGCAAAACTTTGATGCATGCGATCGGATAAATATGAAAATATGATGTGCGTGACTCTGTAAAAGTAAAGTAAATATGTAATGCTAATTTTTCTCTTGTCTGGAAGTCAACACACTAATTGACTTTTATGTGTTTCATTGTTTACACAAGCCGTGCGGTTTTGAATTTAGTAAGTGATTGGATTTCTGTTTAAAAAAATCTGGAAGTACAAATGTATAGCATAGCCGATAGACATTTGTCATTATCACTCGCATTGTCATATTTACAAATTTACATCTACTTTTAAGTTTCTGACAATTAAGCAATAGTTTAAGATTTACGCACACTAACTACACCATTCACAACTCACAGTGATTGTCCAACATTTTGTACTCTACTCGTCATATAATTTGCATAACTTGTATGTTTGAATACTTTGGAAATCACTTTAATAAAGAATCAAATCAATCAAATCAAAATACGTCCATTAACCACAGGACATATAATTTGCCTAGCGAAGAGAGAGAAAAACCCAAAGAGGTTTAGAATCCATACAATCCTAGAGTTGCAATCCGAAAGTGTTTTTTCGAATCTCTCTGGAAAAACCCTTTTAAAACCCCATTTTTAAAGATTTCTGGAACACGCCCTATATCTGGAGCTGCAAGGGCTGGGAATAGAACCCCACTACTGTCCACTGAAGCTTAGGTCCGTGCAGGGTTTTGCACTATTTGGGCAGAAGCTCCGCCCCCAAAAAACTATTACGGGCATGAGAAGCCGTGCAACCCCATTGGCCCAGAGCAGTTTTTGGGGGCGGAGCTTCTGCCCAAATAGTGCAAATCCCTGCACGGACCTAAGATTCAGCGGTCAGTACAGCGAAACGGCAGAGGCAGATCCGTACCAGTACCACTGTGCTGAGAGAGCTGTCGCTATTTCCATTCGCTCAAACCAAGGAAAAGTGCACGAGGTCTTTTTGAGACTGGGCTGGTTGGTTGCCATAGACTTTCAAATTCTTCCATGTGTGATTTGGTGAATTAGAATTTGCGGGTTGAATTTGAAATGGATTTTTACTGCGCAGAAAGACTAGGATTGTGAAAAGACCTCCGTGCGGTTTCCATCAATCAAATGTGAAAAGATCACGAGTTTCTTCCGCAGAACTCGAGATCACTTTTTTTTCTTCACGTTCACACCAAGTGAGTGCTGTTGTAGTCTGTAGTGTGGTGGATTCTATCCACACAAAAACACATACAATCCAGTTCCATCTAATCCACAACAATAACATGGACTTAAAACTTTGATCACGGGATTTTTTTTAAAAAAAGGACAAGACTGTGGACAGGACAGGAGTTTTACTAGCTAGAGGACGGATTTTGATTTTGGTGGATTTCTTGGTAAGTTAATTATTTTATAGATTTTTTGTATTGGTTCGGTTTCGTTTGAATTTGTACATAGTACATAGGTACATAAGTTTCTGCCTGGCTCCTCTACCTATCCTGAAGTTGCACCGGCATTTTTAATGCAAATTTAATTTGTTGATATTTTTTTAATTTTTGTTCAAATCATTCACATGTCAGATCAAATTGTTATCCATAATTGTGACTTAGATGTTCAGGGCGTTAAATAATTTTTTAATTATCTAGAGAATTCAAATTTGGAAATTATCCTAATTAATTTGAATTACCAAAAACCCCAAAATTCTGGAAAGTGTTTAGTGTACTTTTCATTTCTGTATCTGTGCATTGTATTTATAAATGATTTTATTGTAGACAGAAGACAAATCGTTCACGGCAGCGGCAGTGCGGCCTACGCCACTGGACAGAACTTGGACGGCCAGTTGAACTTAAAATTGACAAGGAGAGACTGATAATTTTACACCGCACCACCGTCAGGGACAAAGTTTGGTCTAAAACTTTTGGTAAATTATAAGTTTCTAAATATCAGATTTATATTACCATATTTTAAATTGCGTCTATCATAGTTTACGTATTTGTAGTCTGTGTTCGATAATAATGTCATGATTTATTAAATTAAAGTTTCCTCTTTTTATAGATGTTACAAAGACGAAACGGAAACGAAATAGTTGAGTGTTAAACTTATTGGAAATTGGATCTCGGACTTTACTCTGACCAGATGAAAAGATTGGATTTAATTGTAAGTTTTTCAATCATTTACTTTGATTATAGTATTTGCCAGCGTTTGTTGGATTAACTAATGTTAATTGGTTTGTTTCTGTACCAAGAAATATTGACCACAATAATTTCGTTTCCTGACTCCAGTCATATGATTTCTGAATTGTAAATAAAATAAAACACTGACATATATTACAATAATAATTTAGTTCGTTTATGATTTTTACAGACTTTCTGAGCACTGAGCAAATCGAAGCTGGGGGAAGGCTTGTTCTACGACAATGCATCGTACCGTCTGTCGTGTGATCCGCGGAGCCTGCCGAAAGTACAGAGAAAACGAATGTCCAGCACTGAGCGGTGAAGAAGTTCGACAAAACAATTCCAAGGATGAATTCGTTCCACCAAAACACACATGGACCGAAGCCGTGGGTTGGACGACCGGGATGGTCCTCACTTATGAATTTATTCATCGTCGTCGTGGATTATCTTCAGTAGGAGCAGGAGACGGTTTTCATTCAGTCACTGCTTCCCCTGGTCTTTATGGAACAACAACGAATTGGTGTCCATTCCGATTGACAACACGAGCAATTGCTCAACCCATCGTCTCAACTGTGAACAATGTTTTTGCGGTCACTCATCGTGAGCCACCGGCAACCAGAAAGTCCATTGACGTGACTCCATTCATACATGAACGTGAGCCACTTTTCTTTAAAGATGATGAAGAATTGACAGCCCTTCGTCTCAGAGCCCAGGAAGATGATGAAGACGATGGCCTCATTCAATTTGATGAATCCATTTCGAATGTACAACATACCAAACAGACTGGTCCTAAAGATTCAACCGTAGCTTCAACGGCAGAGAAACTTTCTGGAGATATTTTTAGTGCTCTTGGTGCATTCAAATTTTTATCTGGTGGGGAAAGGAAAAGTCCCGCTGCAGCTGCCGGGATTGAATTAATGGAAAAAGGTGCAGAGTTAGGGAGTAGACGAAGTTTGTACAATTTAGGAGTTAGTTATGACAGATTGAATCAGCCGAAACTGGCAGTTGAGTACTACAAAAGAGCAGCGGATTTAGGGCATCCGTTAGCATCTTATAATATGGGAGTATTAGCCCTCCAGGATGGGAAAGTTGGGGAAGGATTAGCTTTACTTCAAGTTGCAGCCGAGAATGGGGTAGAAGAGGCCAAGGGTGTTATTCAGAGCATTAGGTAGTTATTACAAAAATTATTACTGTTCGTTGACCATATTGTAACTCTGACCTACCTAAGGTCAAACTTAAATCGAGAAAGTACAACCAATTTATTTTAAAAATTATACAGTAACAGTGTTCATAGTTCCTAATTGTTTATTTCCTTCCTTTATCTGTACTAAGCTAATTAATAATTCTTGTATATTGTGCCATAATGTGTAAAACTTCTATTTGTTGTCCGACATTTTCAAACTCTTGATTGTATGGGAGGATTTCGAGCTTATTCAATTTGCTACCTGGCTGGTCGGTCGAACACAATTAAAAGTTTTACAATAATTGTTATGTCACGAAGTTTGTGTTGATACCATAAAATCACTCAAGTTTAATTCTGTGAACATGAATTCAGTATCAGTTTACATAAAGTTTACGTATGCAGTTGACTCGTAGACTTTCATTTAGTTTTTTGACTACAGTTGTTCCTGGGTTGTAGTTTATTTTATAAAATCACTAGTTACCACATTACATTATCTTTGTACAATTCCAATAAGGAAAACTTACTTAATTCAACTATTCTACTATTGTTTGCAATGGTTTCCTCTCTGTGAAATTATGGAAAATGTGAAATAAAATTTCGTCCAACCTTAGTATTTTTCTTGTTGAATGGAAATTCTAGTGTGTTTATTAATGAGTATTTAGATTTGAATGGACATTTTTAACTTTTTACAAAGCTTCTTTTTGAAAAATGGAATGTGAATCATTTTTTAAATACGACATTAAAAAAAGAGTGGTACATGCCACCAAAAAACGAACTGAAATTGAGGTTTCACCGACAACTTACTGTAAACTGTTGGTAATTATTCCAACAAGAAATTATACACTCGCTCTATCAAACTGACTACTTATAGTTATAATTTATTTTATTAAGTTAAATTAATATATTTCTATGGTAGACTAACGCAAGGTATAACTAACGCAGTAAATATTTTAACCCAAGACATTAAACGAAAATAATCTAAGCAAAACAACAATACAAGTACAAAATGAAAACGTAACTTTACAAATGAAGCAAATCCTCAATAATTCTCTAATTCCACTAAAAAGTCAAATACTTATAATTTTTCCCCTTTCAATGTTTACATTTGTGTCTCTTCATTTGATGTTTGTAAACCATTTTTACATCACACTTTGGACAACTGAATTGTTTCCCTAGATTATGTACATTGAATCTATGAACTCGAAGGTCTCTTGATTCGAAAAATCTTTCCTCACATGCATCACACGCATATGGTTTTACTCCAGTGTGTTTCCTCTCATGTCTATCTAAAGATGTTTTAACTGAATATCCTTTCCCACAAACCCCACACTTATGTAACCCTTCCCCTTGTGTCTTCAATTTCTTCCTAGGTTGGCTGGGGTTGGTATCGGTGGTTCCTGATTTTCGTTTCGAGGACACTGATCTCCATTCTTTGTCAAAATGTTCTCTCCCATAATGTGAATTCAAGAGAGCAATAGATTTGTGAGGTGTGTTACAAAATTTACATTTGTATCTGGCTTTTTGGGATTTCTCAACCTTAACCTCTTCTGTCAAAGTTTCATCGGTCCGTGCAAGTTTAGGAAATACTCCTGAAATTTAAATTAAAATTTGGTTCATGCATATATTTCAAAATCAACGGATAAAGATTTAAATGAATTTCAGAGGACCTTGATGAATATCTTGAACATGGCTGATGAAATCTGCCTTGTCATTTGTATCGAATGAAGTTTCGCAAGCCGGGGCGTATGGACATCGGAATTTACCATCTGGAGTAGCTTCTACGAATATTTCCTGGCCTAAGCTGTCCTCCAAGTCAGAGTCAACTTGCTGGAGCCCACTACAAAGAGCAAGTTCAGGGAAAATGTAATGTACGATCATTTTGTGACTCATCTGTTAAAACATTTGATTTTAAAGATACTCGGTATAAATTGTGGAATACTAACCCAACGTCATTCTCAGAATTATCGCTCCCATCCTCTCCATAAACAATAGAGTAGAATCCAACTGAAAGAGGATCAATTCCGTCGGCGTTCGCAAGAACAACTTCTCCGTGATCAGTTTCCAGTATAGTGGGTGCAGTTGTCGAATTATCCAAAACATTTCCTTCTGAGTCAACATCGGCATTATCTCTGATTAAAAACAAATCATTTAAAAAACTTATGAAATTGTAATTTTCAACTTTTCCTAAAAAAAATTGTCTTACCTCTCATTTTGTACTCTCGATTTCGGACCAGCCCGACTTCTTGTTTTTCTGGTAAGTTGTGGTTGGTTTTGGCTAGCACAGTCTGTAGGAATACTTTCAACATATTCTGAACTTTGTTGGACTGTTCTTCTTTTTCCTCCGGAGTTGCACCTTGGAATTTCAATTTTTAACCTCTTCATGGGCTCAGTCACACATTTCTTAAACGTTGAAACTTCAGTACTCTTCTTCTGTTTCTGTTGGGGTGCACGGGCACTACCAAAACCACAACTTCCGTCTGAATCTGGCCCGTCAATTTCTACAAAAACGAGTACAAAAAAAATTAATCCAAAAATTTATAAGATTAGACAACGAAGGTCAAGGTATCACTCAAAATATAGAGTGGCAGTGCAAAAGCATAACCAAATAGTGTTTAGTATTTTTTTCAAAAATTAAGTTACCTTTCATGACATCTTCCCTGAACCGATCAAATGGATGAAAAGAATCTTCATCATCCTCATCTTCATTATATTTCTGAAGAACTTGTCTTTTCTTACAAGTTTTCCTCAGTTGATTTTCAATCAATTTTTTCTCTTCTTTAATGTTCTTGTTCAGTTCTTTTAATTGATTCAACATTTGACGGATTTCCTTCATTTTCTTCACACATTGTGGACAATAGGGTGCTTGTTGGAATTTTGGACCGAATGTAAAAGTACTGTCACTTAATTGGAGTCCAAGGAGTTCACACAATGTTCCAGCCGTAGATTGCTTTTTATTTGGAATTTCAAAAAATCCATGGATTTCATCTGAACAAATGAAACACATTCGATATGCCATGACTGACTATTTACTAACAGTATAAAATATTTTGAATACACCTACACTACTCTGAAAATACTGATAATTTTTTTTTGCAACTGAAGAAAAGTGAGCCAATGCTCAATATTTCTTGAACAATTACTTTTTTCAGTGCCGCTAAATTCCCACAGCCCAGAAAAGTGAGAAAAATAAATATTAGGTGATAAAATTTTTGAATCTCTAGAGTTTAACCGCTCCTTGTTTATTCAAGGATTGAAAGAAGTATCTGTTCAGATGAAATATTTTGTACTAAAATGACTAGGACACTTTTCTTCTTCTTGGGTACTCAGTACCTAAGATTCTTACAAATGGTAGGCATTTTAGGCATAAATTGTTGGACAATTAACCCTTGCTTAAAGTCGTATATAAGTATATTTGATGGGTATCATAATAATGGTAAAGTATAGTGGCGATCGGTGCTGAGTGTTCCAAGTTCCAATAAATTATAGATAACTATGACACTAAATATATGAGAATGGCTAACAGCATCAGTAGTGGCCGTTTCATTATATATTCAGGCGAATTTTATTCTACACTATTACTGTAAAACTGAAGTAATCCTGTTGTATAATATGTACGATACAATCATCTATCTCTTGTCAGTGTACTCAGGGCTTGACGATATCTCATAATTGCATTAACAGGCGTTTGACTCTAGTCCAAGCAGAATATATAATTTTACGAACTCTCATCCAAATCTTTCGAATCAAAGTAACTAAACGATTCCAATTTTGTCGAGATATTTTACATTCTTTGATTACCCACAGCGTACATGCAGTTATGCAGACAAAGTAGATATAGAACGCGGTAATAATGCTGGATTTTAATTTCAAGGGTATGACAATATCCTTGTCAACATAACGCCCTCTCACCCTCACTTCAAGGTTATGACTTTCACGATACTCCAGTACTTTAATCCACTGATTGTAAATCCCAGATTGAATGACACGGTGAAGTTGTTCTCGTATCACACCATCATCCTCGTACATCTCTTCAATCTCAATCCCAGATTCAACAGGAAATGATGCATATTTTAATTTGTAAATGTCCCAATTGGTGTCAGCGTCATATTGTCTGAGCCTGAGGATGTCATTGTCAATACTTTTTGAAGAGCCCACATATGCCCGTTTGGCACACTTCAGGAGTAGGGGTTGGTCATCTGGCGGTTCTGGAGATGCTAAGCTGTAGTGCATCTTCGCGTACATTTCCCTGATTTCGCTATTGTTGTTGACCTCGCTAAGGGCGTATAATTCTTTTCCAAGCCAAGTACCTTTCATCGCTTGATGCAACACACAATTGTTTCTAATGCTCTGAAAGGTGTCGGTATCAACCATTGCAAATGTATTACAAACGTTTTTTACGTACCGCTCATGGCAATTACGTACTTGAGTTGCATAGTCTTCGTTGTTTTGAACATGAATGGTGTAATTCGACTCAGCCAATTCAACAAACGTTTCGAGCCTTGACTCTGGGATTGGTGCCGTCAAGTCTGTGACCACGATCCCTCTGTACGCATTTGTGAGAACCAAAGAGATCAGGAGTGTAGGGGTCAATACCCAGTACATGTAAGAGTGTCCTTTGTTGAGAGATGACTTCAGACAAGCACCTTGTTCCAGAATATAACATACTAAAACCATTACTGCACTCTGGTCTATACGTTTCATTTTCCATACCGTATTGATAAAAACGGTGACAGCTGTGAATGTAAAAAATGTAGCCAACCAGACAGGAGTCATGAAGGGTTTTATGTAACCTTCGAAACTAAGAGCCCGTCGAATTCCATCGCAAGTGATGAAAGAGTGAGTGTCCAATTTAACTTTGAAATAATAAGAAGATGATTTCGTTGGGAGTCCAACTTGAAAACTGACCTTATAAAATGGATTGAACTCATCTTTCACACATGTCTTGCTATGGCAAAGAGTGTCATGCTTCACTAATTGGTGTCGGTAGGGATCAAAGGATTCGTGTGTGATTGTAGAATTTTGAAACTGGTCCAATAATAAAGACAGAATGACTGTGTTTCTGAGTCTCACAGCACCAGCACCACGTCCATCATCATACTGCCCGAGTTGAGCAGAGTCGAAATAGATGTTCCGTGGGAATGGGGTGTCTATTGAGCAATTCCCAATCTTTGGATTTACAAGTCGAAAGTGAAGCCTGGCACATAATTCTTGATTGTTGTCTCTGTACAACTGATCCAATTTTGAGGTTGTGTGGTTCACCTTGTGTTCCAATGTGTAAACACGCATCGTCTTCCTCTCTGATCCTTTACAAACCAATCCTACTATTTTGGATGTTGCTTTCTTGAGGTGAATAATATAGAATTTGAAATATCTTTTCTCATCGAAACGGTAATTTATGAAATACAACATATTGTACGCATGACTCATAGTAGGGAAGTTGTGAACCAAATGAATATACTGCCTTGGATAACGCAATTGCTGGTAAGTCGGTACTATGTGTGTGGTTGTGTCTGTAGATACTCTGATTGAATTGTCGCTAAGTTTAGAAGATTTGACATACATAATTTCCAACAGGTGGTGTTCGAACAACGAGTGCATATTATAAAATTCGCTCAATGACATGATATCTGGGAGAATTGCGAACTGTGCCATACAGGAATACCTTTGGAGGTAAATTTTGAGACGGCACCAGCTACTGGTAACAAAGATATCACTTGTGTTCTGCACATTGACGTAGGCGTTTTTCATAGGTCATCCATTTGTTATAGTTATTGATAGTATCACGGGCTCCAGCGTTGGTTCGTACGGAGCTGATGTATTGGATGTAATGATATGAATATGACATGACTTGAATGGAATCAAGTACGGATTGATGTCAAATAATGGCTCTGGTTGGGAACTCAGCACGGGATAGCTGGACACACAAACAAATGTGCACTGTGTGATTAGGAGAATAGCAGGAACACAAAAGCAGAGGACTTGCAATCTAAGCATGTTCACCATTTTTTATCCGAGCACACTTGTCACAGAATGCTTTCCTTGAAGACGCAGCGCAGGGAGAATATTTTCAAAACGGTGACTAGTTGGAGCGATACGAAAGAACTGACAAACCAAAAAAAGTACAGAATCATAAAACCAAAGAAATCTTACCGTCGCGCGTCGTCGTTCATATCATAAATCTATAGTTCTGTACCATCGAAAGCTCGATTGCCAAAAGTATGTGATGAATTTTTAAATTCGTCATCAGTGAGAGTGTGAACACAAGTTTTAACGAAACATATCCTATGCAACTGTTCCTTGTACTTCGTTGCCAATACTCTAGAGTGCTTAGAAGTGGTGAGTGCTACTTACTTTTCGATTCCGTATTCGGCTTTAATTTTAAGCAGAAATACCTATAAGCGCTTGTACAGTACTTCCATGAATAAGTTAGATTATGTCACACCACTATATGTATATTATGAATTCTTAATCATAACTCAAGGTTAGGGTAACATGGTCCTCTATTTTGTGAGGCTTCTCAAGACTCCGCCTAGTATGAATTCCTACTTCTACTAACGATAAGGGATAACCTTGGAACAATAGCAAAATACATAAATAACTCCTAAAACTTTTTACAATTTAATAAATTTAAAACCAACTTTTCTTTGGAAATGTGAATCTAATCATTTCTTCGATGCTGAATCAAAATACGATTCTACACAAAGGAAATATGAACTGAAGTGGAGGTGGAACCGATGGTCTCTTATAATATGTTTGTAACGATTTTTGTTTCAGAAAACTATACATATACTCGCTCCATTTAACAGCACATTTAATTCTTATGATTTATTGAGTTAAAAGTTACACTAACTAGACATTTTCAGGATAGATAATGCTTGATTGATTGAGGGGTTATTAAAGTGACAATGATACACAAAACATGACATACACATTATTCCCACAATCTGGTCATATAATACTGTGTAAGGCATAATTAAAGTTAGTTTCTTTACTAAGGCAATGTATAACATTGCAGAGTAAATTAGTATAGCTATATTTACATTAAATTATGTAAGACGGTACATAGCTAATTATATTTCAATAATTCATTTCCAGTTGTAGCCAAGTTTACCAACAGATTTGAAACATTAATTTAACCATTATCAAAAAAAATCCATGGATGTAGATGTAATAAATAATATTAGTTCTATGCTAAATGACAACATTCTCACAAAAATACCAAATATGTATTGGTTTTTAAAATGAAAGCGTACTATATAAGTGATAGATCATAATTGCATTTTATTCATCAAGTGAATATTTTATCAGCGTTTGAAGAAATGATATAATTCAATGGAAAAGTATTTGACACTAGTCCAAGCAGAATATATAATTTTACAAACTCTCACCCAAATCTTTCGAATAAAAGCAAGTAAGCGATTCCAATTTTTTCGAGTTATTTTACATTCTTTGATTACCCACAGCGTACATACAATTATGCAGACAAAGTAGATATAGAATGCGGTAATAATGCTGGATTTTAATTTCAAGGGTATGACAATTTCCTTACCAGTGTAACGCCCTCTCACGCCCACTTCAAGTTTATGACTTTCACGATACTCCAGGACTCTGATCCACTGATTGTAAATGCCATATTGAATGACACGATGGAGTTGTTCTCGTATCACACCATCATCCTCGTACATCTCTTCAATCTCAATCCCAGACTCAACAGGAAATGCTGCATGTTTTAATTTGTAAATGTCCCAATTGCTGTTAGCGTTATATTGTCTGAGCCTAAGTATGTTATTGTCAATACTTTTTGAAGAGCCAACATAAGCCACTTTGTCACAATTCAGGATCAGCGGTAGTTCATGGTCATCCAACGCTTCTGGAGTAGTTAAACTGTCGTACGTATTAGAGTAGACTTCCTTCTTCTTATTGATTTTGCTGAGGGCGTGTATTTCTTTACCAAGCCATGTACGTCTCGGCGCTTGAAACAGCATACAATCATTCCTACTCTTCTCATGCGCGCTGGTCAGTCCAATACTGAAAGTATGGCAAACTTGAAATACGTACCTCTCATGACATGTACGGACTTGTGTTGCAAAGTCTTCGTTGTTTTGAACGTGAATGGTGTAATTCGACTCAGCCAATTCAACAAAGCTTTCGAGCTTTGACTCGGGGATTGGTGCCGTCAAATCAGTGGCAACGATCCCTCTGTACGCATTCGTGAGAACCAAAGAGATCAGGAGTGTAGGGGCCAATACCCAATACATGTAAGAGTGTCCTTTGTTGAGAGTCGACTTCAGACTAACACTTTGTTCCAGAATATAACAGACTAACACAAACACTCCAATCTGGTCGATGTGCTTCATCTTCCATACCGTATTGATAAAAATGATGACAACTGTGAAAGTAAAAATTGTAGCCAACCAGACAGGAGTCATGAAGGGTTTTGTATAACCTTCGAAACTAAGAGCCCGTTGAATTCCATCACAAGTGATGAAAGAGTGAGTGTCCAATTTAACTTTGAAATAATAAGATGATGATTTCAACGGAAGTCCAACTTTAAAACTGACCTTATAAAATGGATTGAACTCATCTTTCACACAACTCTTCCTAAAGCAGAGTGTGTCGTGTTTCTCATATTGGTCGGGATCAACGGATTCGTGAGTTATTGTAGAATTTGGAAACTGATCCAGTAATAAAGATAGAATGACTGTATTTCTGAGTCTTACAGCTCCAGCACCATGATAATCCTCATACTGCCCGAGTTCGACGGAGTCAAAATACAAGTTTTGACGAAAGGGGGCGTCTATTGAACAATTCCCAATCTTTGGATTGACAAGTCGAAAGTGAAGCCTTCCACACAATTTGTAATTGTTGCCTCTGTACACCTGATCCAACTGTGTGGTATCGCTTACGTTGTGCTCCAATGTGTAAGCACGCATCGTCTTCCTGTCTGGCCCTCTACAAACCAATCCTACCGTTTTGGATGTTCCTTTGTTGAGTTGAATGATATAAAATTTGAAATATTTCCTAATAGTGTTTTGATTTGCGAAGTGGTTCAAAGTGGGAGGGTGTTCGTGCACATGCAACATATGATACACATAACCGAAAGTAGGAAAGCTATGAATTAAATGGATATACTGCCTTGGATAACGCAAATAGTCTGCATCCGATACAATGTATACGTCGTCGTATCTAAGTGATGTGTCGTACCCAATTTGTAAAGATTGATAGTCAAACTCCGACAACATATTCTTCAAATCATGAGAAGTCATTGTTCGTGGGAGAATTGCGAACTGTGCCATACATGAATATCTTTGGAGAAAAATTGTGAGATGGCGCCGCATGTTGGTATGAAATATATCTCCTGTTGTTCGCACATAAACACTGGGAAGGCTCCTCGTAGTGTCCTGACTATTTGTAGTGTCTGCTAGTAGCACGGGTACCAGCGGTGGTTCGTACGAATCAGAAGTATTGGACTTAATGATGTGAATTTGACATGACTTGAATGGAGTCAAGTACTGATTAATGTCAAATGGCTCTGGTGATGAAATCAGGACAGGATAGCTGGATACACCAACAAATATGTACTTAAAGATAGTAGACACACAAAAACCGAGCACGTGGAGCTTAAACATGTTCGTCTATTTTAGTACACTGTACACTTGTCACAAAATTCTTTCCTTGAAAATTATTTTCAAATACGGTTCTACCTAGACTGAAACGGACGGAGTGATACACCAAGCAAGCACAAAATAATAAAACCAAAGAAATCCTACCGCTCCTATAATAAACATGTACGATCTATAGCTTGGTAAAGCAAGAGAATATATGATATGCCATGAATTTTAAAATCGTCTTATATGAACATGTTCATACATGTATTCTCTAATTTCTGTCTGTTGTTCGGAGCGAATGGTATTCCTTGGTTACATTTGCATGACATCCTTGGCTCTATACCAATCATAGTTCGCGTATTCATGAATAAGTTATATTATGTCACTTCAGTTTATGAGTTCTTAATCGTACCAAGGCTAGTGTGACTAGTGCCCGGTGCAACTTATCGAACGTCTTCCGTGAGATTGTTCCAGAAAAACGCCTGGTGTGTTGTATGGACCTACTCTACCAGACAAACTTTTACACCATATGGAAGATATACAAGTACAGCAGCAGGAAAATAGCAGGAACACAAAAACAGATCACTTGTATCCTAAATGGTTCCACCATTTTCTGTTTGTAAAGATATGTAAAATATTCCTTTCAGTATCGGCGTCATGTTGGAATGAAACGGGTGAAGTGACAAACCAGACAACTCTGAAGTCATAAAACAAAAGAAGTCATACCGTTATTACAATAAACCTGCATGTACTATCGATTGTTTGGTAAACCGAAAGAATACATATATATGTCATGAATTTTTAAAATTGTCATTTGTGAAAATGTGAACACCACTTCTTATGAGACCCATATACCTCACTCTTTGTTATGGACAGTTCAGAGTAACCTATCAGTACTCGTACTCACTGTGCATCACTTACTTCGCTCTATGCCAAATATAGCTTGGTATCCATGAATAAATTGTATTTTAGCACTTCACTTTATGAATTCTTAATGTTCTCTCACAGGTAGTAAGTAACTTGTGGGCGTGGGCCGGTATTTTGTGAGGTTATTTCAGAAGAACGCCTTGTATGTTTATACTCCATTAGATCCAGTTTGAAAATATACAAGTACTCTCGAGGCTCTTTCAGAAATATTGGTTTTCTTCATTATCATCCTTGTTGCATTATAGAGCCACCATAAGCATAACACATTATGTGCGTCATTCTGGTCAATCTGACATCGCATCGTCAAAATAAAGAATTTCCTTCGCAAAATCAAGACACTGCTGTCAGGTTGACTTAAATCGGTATAACAAATGATGGCAAATTTACTCACTTTTAGAGATTTCATAGGTTGCTGTACTCAAATTAGCATAATTCTTGATGATCCAAACAAAATAATCCAATTTAGGCCTATGAACTGACCTTGCCTTGGGGTTTACTTCTCTAAAGTAAAAAAACACAGAATTTTATTACACTTTGACACTGATCGAAAAAGAGGGCTATCAGCCATGATATCTAGTGTAAAAAAAATGAAGAGGTTTGTGGATGTTCAAAAACCAACGGCAGGGTTCACTTGTCAAAATGGTAAAACACTTTGCAAGAGTTCAGCGAAGGCTTGCGGTTATAGTTGTTACAAATTAGAAGAAAGGAAATGTGTGGATTTGCCTGCTATCGGCGAATGGTGCGCTCCGATTCTAAGATTTTGTCTTTCTAAAATATAAAGTCTAAATTCTGAAATTTAAAGTTATTATTATGAATATTAGAATTTCTGTGTTGGAAATTCTCTAAACACTAATTCCGCTTAATCGCTGAAATATGTCATTGAAGAAATTAAAAATTTAATGGAATAAAATTAAATTCGAATGAATTGACAGGTTTCAAAATATTTCTCATTTGTATTTTTTTCATAGATAAACAAGGGCCGGATCTAGGGTTGTAAAATTACCGGTAATATTGATTTGGGGTAATATTACCGCTGAATGTTACCGGTAACTTTCCGGTC